>JAGXCT010034916.1:4293-32295 GCA_022495035.1 Philopotamus ludificatus
GCCCATGCCCTCAGCGAGTTAAAGCCTTGTGGCTGGCAAATTATGATGATGATGATGATATCTCAAATAATGTAAAACCACAAGAGCTAGATTTAAAAATCGATACAATATTCGCTACAATATAAAAACAACACTTGGAGTCGTATTTTAATAAAAATAAAACCCTCGGAATTTTATGAAAGGTGTATTAAAAAACTGACCATTTTGTGGAGGAAGATTTAAAGTTTTCGTCACATTTCATTTCGAAACTAAACGTTCTTTCTTTACCAATCATCATCTAAATGTTATTTTCATCTTCTAGTTACATTAATATATTTTTTGTGGTCCTGCTATATTTTTAAGATTATTTCTAAGCATTTGATCATGACCCAGTGAATAAACATGGAATATAGTTTTTTATTCAAATGCCAAAAATGTTGCGGTGCAATGTCCTCTAATTAAAATAATACATTGTCGCCTGAGGTCTATAATTGAAATTCTTTCTGGCGGAGACATAGGGGGGAGCGGTGGGGTGGAGAACCGGCTCTTTGAAAGTGCGCGGTCTGCGGCCAGTGGTAATAAAAGGGCTGACGGGGTCCGGGCCGGGTCCCATGCGGGTCCTGGAGGTCCGCGGCCGGGGGTCACAAAGGTACGCCCTAATAATCATGACCCTGCGATTCTCTCTTAAAGGAGCAATTAAGATAAGAACGTGCCCCAAATACCGTCAAGGGGCTCCCAAAAACAATACTCTTATAATGATCTGCCGCATAAGGGCAACCTGTTCCACCTTTTGTGCCCGCGATAATTATCAATTAGAGATAGGCACTCCGCTAATATGTGCCCGTGAAATATTATCTGTCCGGTAATTGAATGAAATTAAAACTGCAGGAGGGTAATGGATACAGCTCGCAATTTTTGGAAGGGATGTGTGGGGTGGAATAAGCATTTATAATGATTTGCGATCTCGACGGTTGCATGGGGACGTCAAGCCAACCTGGGAACAGTCCTCTCTGACTCTGTTAGTTAACCCTAAAGTATAAGAAGGATATCAGCTAGGTTATACGATATTAACGATATTAATATTAATTGACAAAAATTAGCAAGAAACCACCGAGCTTTACTATTAAAATCACGATGATAGTAAAAACTATTGACCTTGATATGATAAAGGGGATCCTTTAAGCCTTTTCTCGATTCAGGTCATACAATTGGGTTTTAACAAATTATTCAACAATCCACTGAAGACGTAGCATAGATTTGGATAGAATTTTACACAAATTTCTTATCTAATAGTCTATGGTTTGACAATGAATTTTTGATAAGATTTTTTAAGCTAAAAACTTCGAGTAGTAGTATCATAAAAACTTAAGAGTAGATTTAGAATATGACAAACTTGACCTTCATTGTGAGGTGGGATGGCTTTCTAGAAGACGATTCATTACAGTATAATCAACTACCTTATTATTAGAAAACAACTAAAAATTTGATTTTAGATTTTTAGTTGATGTTACTGGCTACCTCAATGGGCATGAATATTTTTTTCTAAGTAAATTGCATAAATTCTCTTATCTAGTCTCTCTAACATCACAACCAGACGAAACTCTCAGGGAGCTGAAGCACTTTCAACGGGTTTCACGACAGGGGTCGCTCTTTATAGATCATCTTACACTATTGTAGATTGGTGCTTAATAAACATATGTATTTTGAACTAAATTATTTTATTTAGTTGTTTGTTTGAGCTATTTATTATTCTAACTCTATCCCTATTTTCCGACCACAGCCTCATGAATATTGCTAAATTAATACTGGACTGAAGTTCGAGACCCTTTGAATTTTGGGGGCCAAAGGCTCGTGCCTCAGGGTAAATCTGCCACTGGTTGTATGGCGTATCTGAACTATGTGAAAAATTGGTGCACGGTATATAAAAGGTTGGCCATCACTGGTACAGAGTATTCACTTTGTATCTCCGATGATGTGTCGAATATGCTCCTGATTGTCACACATATTTCAGGAGTGAAATTTAATATATATATAAATGTTTTTTAGAGAAACCCCTGAAATGTTAGCTTAGGAAGGTCAGAAATAAAACTTAAATAGGTTTGAAATTATTTAAATTTGAATTTTTAAAAAATTAGCTAAAAATCAATGACACGATATAAGGGCCAACTTTAGACAAAATAATACTCAGGCATTAATGGGTTAAATACACATTTATTAATAGATAAGTCTCCAGTCTTATCTTTTAATAAATGCTTCATTTGTGTTTGATCTTAGAATTTTTTCTATCACCATTTAAAAATAATATTTGTATTTTTAACATAAAGCTCTAATGAAGGTAGTTTTTATCCGCAAGCTCTTGTTCTTTGTGTAGAAGTTGAAGTAAGTACTGTTTTAAATTTAATACAATTTTATTATTTATACCTATATATATGTCGTTGCTACCTACAGGTAGATTTATAGATAGATCCAAACAAATTTGTTATATATTCTTGACAACATAATCTCACATTTATCTTAAGTCGATTAAAAACCCAAGAAATCTTTGATAATTTTTGAATGTATGTATATCTGGTCTCTAAAGGCTTTCTCACCATAAAACCGTTATGCTTTGGGAAGGAAAACCCTAATGCGGTGATCGATAAATGGTCTAATCTTGATAGTTTCGCTCCCTTTCCTTCTTTCTAAAAGACCTCACATTGAGGTCTTCTCTGATGGAGGATGGGGAACTGCTATTGCGTGACAATGTTAATAAGCACTTGCGACTTATTATAAGCAGATAACGCCTAATGAAGATGATAACGAATACCAAGGCAAACCCTATCCTACATACTTGGACACAGTCGGGAGGGTAAAATCCGATACCAACAGGGTAGAAGATATACGTCCAATGCCAGCAATGGCCAAGAGATCATTTTTTTCCCAAAAAACCGCATACCAAGACGACGTGGGTCCCCGCGGTTTGGACACGAAAGAGACTCAGGTTCACTTTGGCTTCTGGTAAGGCCCATATGCTCAGGGAATGAGTGTCTCGTGGCTGGCAAATAATTATGATGATGATGATACGATCAGTGAAAGTATATTTTTTATGTTATTAATATGTAATAAGTTAGGTTGAAACGTATGACGTTAGCATTAGTTAGATTAGGGTATTTTTTAATATTATTAGGTGAAGTCATAAATAACTTCCGATTCAGGTAGACAGTTTCTATTGTTTGGATTTACCGCAGTGAGTCACCGAAAAAGGGGATTTTTGTTTTTACTAGAAGTCGAGTGTTGTCGCTTGTCGGTATTAGATGTGGCGGCGATAGCGGTTGGCACAATCATGGTTTCGTAGATTCTACGGAGCTATGAGGAGCCAGGCCGCTATCCAGGCCAATTTGGTAACATGTGTGCTACAGGAAGTGCCCGTAGCACCCGATCAGACCGTAAATTAAATACGAATTCGCCCTAGCCTCGTCTGATTATTATTTTTACAATCCGTGCGTTGACAGCTCGGCTCTCGGGCTCATGGTTGGCGATGCGACCCGTATTTGAAAAGCCTAGTTAACTGAAAGACTACCGTCACTGGCATCAGAGTTGGATCGAACGTGTCTCTGCTGGAGATCGCGTAGTGTCCTTCAGGTGGCAAAGATCCGCCTCAGGGTTAGAAGGCCACTTATGTATGTATATATGAGATACTCAATTCGTCACAATATACAGTTTATCGTCAACTGGAAAATTTGGGGAAAGTCAGCAAGTTAGGCATATGGGTACCACATAGTCTGAGTGACCGAAATAAGGCTGACCGAATATCTATTGCCCCAAGTCTCCTCTCACTGCATAAAATCGATCTTTTTTTGGACAGGACAGTAACAGGCGATGAAAAATGGATAACTTAAAATATTACCCTATCAGGCCCTAAAGCCAATATTCATGGCAAGAAAACTTTATTGTGTGTATGGTGGTATCGTCGAAGAATAATCCGCCACGAGCTGATGAAGTGCAACGAAACGATTACTACCGATACATACGTTCAGCAGTGTGAAGAGTTTATGGAAAACTATTTGAAAAGCGTCCTGCACTCGTCAATCCTGTTACACGATAACGCCACACTGCACATAGCAAAAGTGATTGGTCTGTGTTGTCACATTAACCCTACTCCCCAAATCTTGCTTCTACGGACAACCACCTTGTGGCGGTTATGATTCGCGTTTAATATAAGATAATTTTAAGAATTAAAATCACCACATTGTGCATATGTAACAAATGCATTCAACAAAAGAAAATTACGAAGTAGGACAAAGGACGGGACGTCCTTTGTCGTAAAGCCAGATGAGAAACAAATAATATCGGGAGCCGACAATCACTATTGTATCTTCCCAGAAGAAAGAAGTGCATCATCGTGTAATTACAAACAAAGAATATCCGGAGCGGTCAACGGCTATTGTCCGAAGAATGCCCAGATCATCGTTGCAAAAAACTAGAGTAATGCAGGTGGCCCACCATCACCAGCGTTAGTCTGACCTCTATTATGGACGGGAACATTTTGAATCGCATTCACCTGTAATACAACCACCCCTGCAATGTCATTTCGGTTTCCGCTGACGAATCACAGATGCCCGCCCGGAGACCAAACGTGAAGCCATCCGGCGGTTAAATACCCGTGCAAAAAATGCCGATCATGAGTAGAGTCCGGGTTTACTGTTGAAACCCGTGTGTATCGAAGATGTACCGATCGAGCTAGCTACGCTCGTCAAATTAAACACGCTTCTCCCGATCGGAAGCCGTGCTTCTGCATCCGCTAAGGCAGTAATCTACACTGCGAACTTACGCCCCTGAAGCTCTTCTTCACCCGCCATCGCTGTGAAAGCGTAATGTCGCCCTTCACCATCACGCCATTTCGGTTTCATTTATTCTAACGCACGGCAGATCGATCATCACTTCTACGCACTGAAGACGACGCGATCGCCATATTCTCCGTTCTTTTTTTTTTTTTTTACATAGTCAGTACGCCAAAGACCTGGATCTTCGTAATAGCGATCGTAAAACATACCGTGTCCAGCTTATATCGTGATACACGCCCACTGAGTAAACGGCGGCGTTTCACCATATCGAAACTGACGCGATCGACGAGTTAACTAACATTTGCACAATTGTCATTTATTTTTAATTTTTTTTGGATTAATAACAGTCTTAACAACATGGAGTCAGATTTAATCGTGCACGGAGCGTGTACCCCCAAAACCTTTTCTGTTCCTTACAGATTTTTTGAATGGAAAACTTTCATTAAGGATAAACAAATCAATCAGGCCCTCGATACTTACTTTTAGTCCAAACCCATTAAATTTCATAAAGGGATCGATCGCTTTATTTTTCTAATTACTCAAAATTTGTTGTAATTATTCATAATTTAAAATGACATCTATCAATATCGCAAGAAACATTTTTTCAGCCCGTGTATGATAAACATATTTATTACATATATATTAAATATTGTCATAAATTTTAAATATACATTAGTAACGACATCTGAGAGCGATACCATCCAGCGCGCAAAATTTTATTTAATAATTTCGAAAAATAAATAAGCGTATACACGTGTACGTACACGTGAATGCGATGAAATTGAAAAAGTTATATTCCCAGTTGAAATCCCTCAAAGTTGTTTGATATTCGAATGAAGTGATGTAAGGGCGAGGAAAATGCGCCAACGAACTTATTGTATTGAATAAAAGTTTGCATAAGGGATGAAAATTGATGATATCATAATGGAAAATAAATTTGTACAATTTCCCCGTCGAGATGTGTATCGTCGCGAAACTCACCAAAGTGTGAAATTAACGATTGCCGACAAAATCTATAACTTTGGCTGAAATATTAATTTTAATTCCGCACCGACGTCCATAATTCGCCGTTAACGATATGTACACGGATAATGTGTTTCGATTCCCAGTTGTTATGGCGAAGTCCCGTATCAATAATATAATGAGCGACACCCCGGGGCAATCCGGGCGTTGCGTCATAAAGAATGGAATCGCTCGAGGAATCGACAAAGTTGAATTGAAATCGATACCCGAGCGCTGGCAGCCCTTTCGAATCTTTCATGTCAATCTCTAAAGACGGCATTGTGAGAATGGTGTTTCTTTCTTTTCGCTTTTTTTTATGCGAGTAAATAAATTTCAGCCGTTGGGGATCGGCGTTTTGTGGCAAAATGCGGTCAAGTGACGGATTGGGGGACGGCGAAAGTTTGCCGGAAGCTTTAGGGCCGATCATCCCATCGCGGGCCGGTCGATGTCAAGAAAATTGGCAACAAACACATTGATCATCTGAGATGTTGGCTCCGTGTTCGATGGCAATAAGGATACGTGTTACAGTCAACAGAAATATCATCTCCAGTCCATGTACAATTTTTAAAATAAAAGTCAAAATATTGAATAGCTTTACGGTCGAGTTTGTGTTTTATGTAATAAATTAATTTTTTTTTTAGTGTTATGCAGCTCAGTTTAGAGCAAGAGCGCTATCTGCTCGTCAGCGCTACCATCGTCGTGTATTGGATGGATGCGGGGCGGCAGAGGGGTGAGGGGAATCTCATCACTAAGCGCTGTGTTGTGCTGCAACTCGGAGCAATCTCGCGCGTCCATAATTTTTAATCTTCCGCAGCACCCCTAATTATTTTACCCACAAACCAGCTATATTTATTTCGTAAATATGTTATATAATATGTTGTTGCGCAAAATAAAATATAGGCGCAATGCTTTTTAGTTGACAATAAAACATAATACATTGAATAATGTCTTCCCAAATTTTCTATGAGTGTCTTTGGTGTCTATAACGCTGGTTTTCTATAACGAGGTCTCGATTTCTTCGTTATAGTAGGGCTGACTGTATAACATTTGATCTCCGATGAAAAGGACGAGGTTAGCGGTTTAACCTAAGGATGATGTTAAGTAAAGCGGAAAGAATTCTCATTTTTTATTGCAAAAGTTTGTTTAAACAAAAATAGTCACAGAATAAATAGTTTTCTAATACCTCTTTTGTGAAACTATGGCTAGATTAGAGAAGATACCAAAGAAATTTCTAAGATATCTCTACATGAGGGAGTTTGGATTCTAAACAAGTTTATACCCCAGCGCATGGGTACAGGGTTGCCTAGGGTGTTATCCTAGAGAAAAGAAGGTCGATTTACGGTTGCCGTTGGTTGGCGCAGTACATAAATCCCTTGTACTGTGCGAGTTGCCCTAATAGGCGTGACCTCGCTATCATCGAGCTTGTTCGCGTGTGCCTTTTCTTTCGCCAAATGTGAGGACAGGTTCTCTCAGGAACTCTCCGGTAACCAGAGCTATTACTCAGCTCAACCACTTGGCCGAATATGTAGATATATTCAAATATAGCCATTTTGTTGATATTTTATATGAGATTTTATAATTCTTTTTTTTTTCTTTATTATGACAGTCAACCCTCCTATAACGTTTCCTGTAAATCGCTGTTTTCTACAAAATTCTAATATTTTTAAGATTAATTTAGATATTTCGTATATCTATAATACATTGCCGATCAAAATAAAAGTCCATGCTCTTTGGTTGCAGGAAATTTTGTAAAAAGCAGCGATTTAGAGGAAATGCTATGGGAGAGCTGACTGTATATATGTATAATTGGTTTCTAACGGATTTCTCACCTCATAATTAGTAACCCTTGGGAAGGAAAACCCTAAACTGTTAACAGATAAATGATATACTTTCGCTCCTTTTCCTTCTTTCTATGTGAACCCTACCTTCTACTTTCTGCCCCTTTTTGAGGAGATCTTTCCCATGATAAAAGGCTTACTATTGCGCGACAAGATAATTAATCACGAACTTGTTGGAAGGGTAAAATTCAATACCAACAACTGTATATATGTTATTTTTTTACGGTATTATTATGTTTTTATACGTGATGAGTGTTATTCTGCAATGCCAATCACGCATTGTCTTTATGAACAATAAATATTAAAAACTGATTGTTTTTTAATCAGTGCCTACTTATTAGTTACTAATTATTAATTATTATCTTATTAATTTGGGACCATACACTTATGATGTAACAGCCTAGGTTTAAGTAATTCAAGTTAAATTATTCCCACATAAAAATAGCCTTTATAGTTTAAAGGTGGTCCAGGAGAAGACACAGGTACTTGATACGATGAGACCTTGATGCTGGACCCACTTTAATCCTAGCAGAAATCTTTTAAAGAAACAAATCGGTTTCATATCTGAATAGAAAAGTCGACGGCGCACTTAGAGGTCTAGCTGCGGCAACTTGGCTGCCGCAGCCAATATTTTACATAGCCAACGTTTTAATGGCTGCCGCAGCCAGATATTCTTGGCTGCTAGTGCGCACACTTCTATTTAGTACTTTATCTTCAAATATCTCTATGTGTCACGGAGGAGCCAAACATTAAGATTGCGATCAGCAACTAATACTTAATAGGAGTAATCCTTAATAATAATAATCTAGAAATGCTAACGCGATAGACAGATCCAAGCATGCGCTAGAGTGCTTCACCAGAATAAAATGCTCAGGTATTAATTACCAAGTAATTTTTGTGTTTATCACTACTTTCTAGCCAGCTTTTAGGCTCACACATCCGAAAACTTTTGTCACAACAACTATGGTCTGGTCAGAGATAAGTCTAGTGATGATTACGCGAGCATACAGCACATTATCTACCGTGGTCCCTCCGGTCCTAAGAGGCGTGCTTTCGCTAGATCTGTAAGGGGAATCTGGCTAGGCTCTCGAGGTAAAGCTCCCTTGACGGGCTGGTTAGTTTCTAAGACTCAGAACGTATACCTAATACACAACCAGCCGCAACATTCCTCTACAACGTGTTGCGAAAAATTAAAACGATAAAATTCCAAATGGTACCGTTAATATCGAAGTTCGAAGAGGAATTCCCAAAGATTCTTTTGACAACAAAGACCAAATAACTGCTTAATGCCAGGAAAATTTGGTTTGACATATATTTCGCTTGCTATTGGATGGGGAGGGGGATTTTCGTCGCTGATTGATTCGTTGTTGATTGACCAATACAAAGAAGATTTAAAGTCATATTCATGAAAGAAGGCAATAGCTTTTAGGGCAATAGTGTGGAAAATAATATATTGGTAATTGATATGAAGTGAATATTCGAATATCCTCGGGTCGGCTCTGCCGATTTCATCGCTTTGTTGTTTATGCCATTGTTTTTTTTTTTAAAAACAATATGACGTTTTTAATATCACAAAGAGGAGGAAATAGATACGATGGCTAATAAAAATCAACAGTCAAATTGAGGTTGATATTTCTAAAGATACTTTTCAAAAGTAAATATAGAGATGCATTTATAGATTTCACTTCAGCGCGAAACACATTTTCCTGAGAGAAAAGTCTTGTTGACGGATATTGGCAGATAGACAATATTTATTGAAAAGCAAGAATATTATGTCCAAAGGAGATATATTTTCCCTTTGAAATTTGAATAAATAATATAGACGTCTTTTATGTCTTAAATCTAAAGAACTAAGTATTTATAAAATGTTTTTGATGGTCTACGTTTAGCCACTTGTTACCATAACCGGTATAGATTGCCATCGCATCTCATAAAGTGATAAACTGACACGGTAATTGAATACAGATCGACATTCGATACAACATCAAATGTTGCTTTATTGCCGTAATCAAATAAACATATGGGACACGGGGGTCGCGTGGGGCTTCAAATATTTATCCCGCCATTTCCCGGATCCCGAAACAAAATATAAATCATATCGAATTCTCTTTGTTAGCTTTGTGAAACGGCAACCATTTAGAAGCCGTATTTTATTCATTAAGCATTGTGCTGAATGATCTTTGGCGGTCGTTCGGAAAATTCCTGGAAGAGAAATATTTTATTCACACGTGGGTTTCGAAACGTTGCATATCTTTGGTTTCGTGTTGTTTAAGACTTCACAGTAAATTATTTTATTTTTAAACAACATATAAAAATAGAATCCCCTTTAGTGTTAAAAATATTTTAATTCTTAGAATGGAAAAAATATTATGAACATCCTTCGTACACAAAAATTATCGGATTTAGACACAAAGCTTTGATGATGCTTTGGTTTTCATGGACAATAAAAAAAAAAAAAATACAATTCAGTATAAGATCTATAAATATAAATGATCTATATCTTATCAGCCTCGTAAAATATCTTGGATCTACTTTGATTAATATTTTTTTCAAAAACTATTTTTTAGATTTATATAAACATAAGAAGCTCGTTGGGAAAATATTTAGGGGTGCTGCGGAAGAATAAATATATAAAAAAGTATAGACGGCGTGGCGCGACGAGACCCCATACCCCGCTACCGCCCCGCATCCATCCAATACACCACGTTGGTAGCGCTGACGAGTCGACAGCACTATTACTCTAAACCAGCGGTTCTTAACCGGTGGTATATTGTTATAAATGGCTTAAATAATTGTAATCCTAATAGCGGTATGTGCGACAATCCCTCCTATAATGCTTCTTTCTAGATCGGCGTTTTTTACACAACGTTAAATCAGATATTTCGTAAATATGTAATACATATGGTCGACAAGGTCGACGCCCTTTGGTTGACCACAAAATATTCAAGGTCATTAAAAATATTTTAATGGAAAAATGTTTGATGTATTGATTATGTTCAATTTACGAAAATAATTAAAACCTAATCCCTTATTTTCTATGTACCTAGTCTTTTATATTGCGGTTTTCTATGGCGTGTTTTCCATCTTGATGCTATAGGAGGGTTGACTATTTATTAATAATAATTTTGGGAAAATTGCATGATTACATCATCCTATTTTATTTTTCTATTTTCTCTTTTCATCGTTTATTCTTGTATACGAATATTATTTTAATAAAAAAATAATATATTAGGTAAAACGGAAAGAAATGACATTTTTTCTGGTGAGTCACTTTATAACCAGTTTGTTACTGGTTGCTGTTGAGTTAGCACGTCGGATTAGGTATCATTTTGAAGCTCTGTTTTTACTCTTGTCATTTTTATATTTTCTTGATTTTCTTTCCCGTAGTAGAAAAATACAGAAACCTGAGATTGAAGAGATACTGTTTTTGTTTGATAAGGGATTAAAGCCGAAAGAAGCTCCACAGACCATCTACGATATTTATAGAAACGTCTTGCAAAAGTGCTTTATGTAGATTAAAAATTTCAAAAGTGGTGATAGGGAGTTAAAGGACAAGCCAAAAACAGGAAGACCCCTCAAAATCGACGATGACGCCCTAAATGTATTGATGGAAGTTGATCAGCGTAAAATAGTGAAGGAATTGTCACATGACTTTGGCTGTCAAATAACAGCTGTGCAACATCATATGAAAAGATGAATTATTTTTCTCAGAAGAATTATTACTGGGAATAAAAAATGGGTCATTTATGCAAGACATCATGCAGCAAAAATCACCGAGGACAAAATCAGAGAACTAGATTTGGAACATCTGCCACATCCACCGTATTCACCTGATATAGAACCTTCTGACTATCATTTATTTAAATCAATGAAACATTCACTTCGTGATGCAAAAAATGCAAATGTTGGACAGGTGAAAAATCATCTGGATTTATAACAGTAAACCACCAGAGCTTTACGAAAATAGAATTAAAAAGTTGGCTATGTTATGGAGGAAGATCATAGACAATGAGGGAAATTATATAATAGAGAAATATTATGTGTTTTTTTCTGAAATAATTATTATATATTAATTATGTTTTAATAAATATAAGCTGTCGTAGTTTATTGCCCTCCAATACCACTAGCATTATATAGCCTAAGGATCAAGATGTTATTGCTAACTTCTTAGCCTATTATTCAATAATCACTGTTGCCCAAGCAATTGTAGGAATAGAAAATAATCAGATTTTTCGTTTCTTAAAATATTTTTTCTCCTGTTATATAAAAATAAATGTGCGATTGGCACCATCGTGCCTTCGATTTATTAATATCCGGTTTATTAATAAGAAATCGCCACAATATTTCAGCGGCTCGTATATTGAAAATATCCAGTTATTTTATTATGTTTGGCCCGTAAAACGAGAAAAATTGGGCCCGTGAAATATGGATCCGTGGCTTAGAGGAATCTCTGTTATGTAAAGGTACAGAGGGCGAAACGGGCGGGGGGAGAGGCGACGTCGGTACATTTTCTCGATATCCGGGATTACGGCGACTTTGTGAATCATTTCACCTCAGCCCGCGAACAATGAGGCTGGATGGGGGGGTGGGAATGGGGTGGCTGCGTGAGGTGAGCCGGGGTGAGAGCCGGGGGTCGAGTACGCGAACGCGTTAAATATGACACGGCGCCTTAATGTCAGCCCTTCCCGGGCATATTTCAGCCCTACGCCAATTTGTTTTGGCCCTAACCGATCTTTTCAATCTTGCCATCCATTATGTACGTGCCGCACCGCATTCCATTATCAATCCGTTTTTCTCGAATTTTTTTTCTCTCCCTTGCCTCGTAATGACGCCCTTTTTTCCCCGTCATAATAAAACGATACGGGTGTCGTTGGATATTATGAATGAGTGATGAGGGCGAGTGTCTTCGCGTCATTAGAAATTCATTCGACTAGGGCGTTGAATAAATTATACAAATTGCCAATGTTATCGTGTGTCGGTCCTGCCCTCGCCGGCACGATGCAATGTCCATTCACTGGTCGCAATGGAAACCGGTTTTAAAAATCGAATTTCATTAAAAAAATAACTGAACATCGATTAGGAGTGAACCAACAATACTACGTCCATTAATTCCCAAGATCCACAATTTAAAACCACTTGGATGAGACATGTTCGTGTTTAAGATGTAAGGTGCAAAAAGAGCTCGCTTATTTTATAACCTAAACTTTAAATGCTGTTTATGTCCAAACACGATGAAGTAGAAATTTTTTGCTTAGAACTATTAATTAGCATTATTTATGAGTTATTAAATCTATATCATTGTTAAGGGTAACATGCCGAAACAAGAAGCTGACGAACGACAAATCAGACACGGTATGCTACTTATTTCGACCAGGGCTTGAATGTCATCAAAACCACTAAAGCTATTAAATAAATTTATGGATAATTGCTAACAGCACGGAAATGTCAATTTAAGTTTAAAAGGTTCATATCGGAAAAGAGTATACTTACATTTACAGCCTATCAGTAGAACAAATAGAAGGGGGATTGACTCAGCATGTACCATCCGAAGAAAACATAGAAGAGCAGAGAAACACATGCAATTCTTTGTTGTCAAGACATAGAACTTCACATTTTTACGCCAAATTTTAACTGGAGATGAGAAATAGATCTTTAACGTTAAAATAAAACGAAAAAGGCGTAAACGGCTTTCTATAAATCCTGGTATAACACTTTAGCTTTTGTTCATTTGATGGGATAGGCGCAACAGCCTTATTGTAGAGCCTTGGCCTCATCCAATACCATTCTTCATTTTATCTTCCGGCAAATCTTAACGATGCAGCGTCCTGCTGTCCCCAGTTAAACCACCTTAGCCCTGGCCTTCCTTTGCTCTAGACACAAGAAGGCTTGTTGACCATAAGTTTTTCCAGTGGCTGACTGTTCCGCATCCTTGACACGTGACCTGTCCATCGGAGTCTGGCTACTCTGACGACAGATATGACCGGTATATCATTGTATAATAAGTACACCCCCTTGTCTCTTCGATAAGCCATTCTCCGTCGTCGAATACGCATCCAAATATCCATCTCAGAATCCTCCTCTCTAGAGGATATCTTGCTGTAGCTTATCTTGCTATGTCAGAGCCCAACATTTAGACCTGTATATGGAACGGGCCCGATGAGCTTGACTTTGGTCTTCCTCGAGAGGAATCTCAACCGTAGATGCCACTATATTCTTTTTCGTACTTCCAAATTAATTTCATTTTTTTGTAGTAAGTAAGCCAAGATATGTTAATTTCTGGACGGTCTTGCAGCCTTACTTTGTATTTTGACTTGGTCTCGTTGGTCCTCAGTCTTATATGGGATCTAAGATTTAGTGTAATAAAAATATCAAGAGCTTAACTGGGAGGTTCTTTCATTCTGTCGCACTATTAATGTTTTCTAGACCTCCTTTCATCCAATTACATTTTTTTAGATCCATGTTAGTTCAAAATCAACTTGAACGAGTATTTTTCGATTCAAAATATAATTTAACATAAATATTACGTTGTTAAAAAAAAGCGAGACTTCTTTCAGTTCCCCCTATAGTATCGTCTTGAGTTGTAGGTAGCAACACCATATTATGGTAGTTGTAAAATATGAATAGGTGACATTTCAAATAATTCTGATTGACGTCAAAGGGGCGATTGAAGTAATCATAAAAAATCTATTTACAGTGTGTTATTAGATTGAATAAATTATCAAGGTTTGAATCTGAAATTAGATTGAAAAAAAATATATTAAAAAATCGGATACGCTCGCTAAGCGAAGGTCTTAGAAATAAAAACTGTGCAAACCTTAATCGACGATAACTGTGATGGATGAATTCGCCAGTAGTACTTTAGCTTTTCATTTAACATCCGAATCTTTGCAGGATGAATATCAGGCGCATAATTTCAATTCTACAATGTAAGTCTATCGTTATTACAATAAGATAATACATTTAAATTTTTTAATAAAGCAAAAATTTCTTTTTGACATGGAGAAAACACTGATAACCAAAGATCAACGGCCCTTTTCCTCATAAGAAAAAGTATGCTTGTCAGTCCTTTATTTAATTAAGCACTGAAGGATTCAGGTTCAGGAAATTAGACGTAGGCGATCACCTGGATTCGTATGGCCCTCTTATATTTTTCATGAAAAATTCTGGATCTTCCAAATGATGTGGATCCATCTTAACTTTTTTTTTCTACCCAAGCAATGTTTGCTCTCTAAATTCATCTATAGAATACTTTGCTTTTATCCATAATTTTAATTAAATTAAATTCGTGATTATTAAAATAAGTCCCCAAAGAAATGATGTGGATAATACTTTAGCCCATAAGTTGCTGAGGGTAAGACTTTGACGCTTAACTATGCCCTGCATAATGCATTCTTTATCAGTTAAGAGACGCTGCACCTGAAGCTGTTAAGTTAGCCGTGTAGCCAGAAAACATAACAATGTCATGGTTGTTCCAGGAATAAAGTGAATGGTTTGATTAAAGTATTGTCGAAATTTGATTTTTGTTCAAAAAGAGCTTCTTAATTATCGTTAGTTATAAAATAATCATAAGAAAACTGTTGCTACTTACAAGTTATGACGCTGGATCACTAATCGGTCATTATTAACAGTAGCTTTATTTCCACGATGGAAAAAAAAAGTTGAAAATGTGTCGGCAAATTAGTAGCGGCGGTGATGTATGACCGACCCATACGCAGCACGTGCGCCAGGGGTTAATAAACTTTTATATTAAACCGAGAGCCAAACACCACCAGTTGAACATGGGCCGGCTATACGTCTTGGCGGACCGGCGTGACTAGAATCACGCTGAACGGTGAGACAATATCCCGAGAGCATTGCGACGGGATAGCGGCGTCTTCGTGAGGTGGATTGCGGGGTTAAACCGGGGGTGGGGTGCGAGGCTCGGCAAGGGATCATATGGGAGGACACTAAAGTCCACGGACGGCTTGATCCGTGCAGGATTACCAAACTGTTGGGTGATTCCCCAGGGGACGTGGGGATACCCCGGGACGAGACGAGTCGCACATGTCCGGTGCACGGAATTTAGCCTCGATTAAAATTTAATTCGTCGGCGGTCACTGAAACGTGGCTAAGATTGTTTTTCAGATAGCAATGGACATGGTGTATATAGAAATAATATCGTTCTTTCATAAAGGTACCTGAAAATGTCGTATTTAATACCACCCCCCAACCCCCACCGGGTTAGGTGTGATAACCGATAGATTGATACCAATATATCACAACAAATGAACAACGGATGGGATCTTAAACGGGTTTCTCACCCCAGTACCAGTGTGCTCTGGGAAGGAAAACTCTAAACTGTCGACTGAAAAACGAACTAGTTTCGATACTTTCACTACTCCTCCTTCTTTCTGAGGAGGACTTTCACATGATAAAAGGTTTGCTATTGCATGGCAAGGATAATAATCACTTGCGACTTGATACCTGTGACTCGTTATAAGCAGATAATGCTCAGAGAAGCGGAAAAACGAATACCGAGACAAACTCCCTCCTACTTGCCTGAACACAGTCGAGAGGGTAAAATCCGATACCAACAGAGTAGAATATATACGTCCAATGCAAACAATCACCAAGAGAGGGAAACTTCGTACAAAAAAACGCATACCATGACGGCTTAGGTCTACGCGGTATATCATCATCATCATTACCCAGCCACAAGGCTCTCACTCGCTTAGGGCATGGGTCTTACCAAACTTTCGAATGGCAGTCGAGGCCAAAGTAACCTGAGTCTCACCATGACGCGAGGGCTCTCCTTTCGTGTCCATACCGCGGGGACCCGAGCCGTCTTGGTATGCGTTCTTTTTTAAAGAGTTTCCCTCTCTTGGTCATTGCTGGCATTGGACGTACATCTTCTATCTTGTTGGTATCGGATTTTACCCTCTCAGCTGTGTCCAGGCAAGTAGGAGGTTCAGTTTCAGTACTACTTTTCATCTAGAAAATACAGTTTTTTCGACATTGGTACGAGCACATGGCCCACTTCTCATACCCTGTCACAAGATGTTGAAGAAATGTTGAATTTTCTTTTAATCTTATAAATTCTTGACACATTCGAACCCGTACATCATCACTTAAATAATGCGGTATCCACACATCCTGTTTATAAATCTTGTCAATTATTTTTGCATTTTAGACCAAGGATATCTGACTGTATTTGTTATTTGTAAAAAAGATTTTATTAAATTTGCTTAAATTTTAATGCATTACACAAGATTTTCCACATTCACAATCAAGGTTTATTTTTTAAGTCCAAATTTTCACATCAATATTGTTTAGGAATTTCTGACACTGCCGAATAGTCAATAAGTGCCAGTGAAAATGAATTTCTTTACATAGAAATCGTTTTTTTATGAAATTTCGAAAAAAATCTTATTCCAGCAAAAATCCTTTTACTTTCTTTTAAGGTTGTGCTTTAGATGTTCACAAATCAAACCAAAATACAAAGTGACTCTTGAAAAGGACGCTGTCAAAAAATGGCATTTTTGTCGGATATTATATTAGTCCCTTGTATAAACCATTATACGAAAAATAGAGAGATAAACCTTTCAAAAATTGCAACAGGATTCCCATTTCTGGATAAAAAATTAATAGAATTTGTAAATAAAAATGATTATAAGTCATATTAATATTAGAAGCATCCGTCAGCCCTGTTTAAAAACATATTTATTTAACTACGATAGATCGATGGCATAACAAAAAATCCAAAGCGCTATTCACTTATTTAAAGGTTCCATAAAGATTCAAAAGATGGAAGGGGAAGGAGTGCTATCCTTATCTATCTCTATATCTCCTTATCTTTCGTCAGATGGAGTCTCTCCGAGTGCTAATATAGCTCATTTTTTTTACAATTTACATTAGCGTCATAATATGTATGTTACCTACAAGCCATATCAATGGTTAATATAATACAGAGAGATATTCTTCGTTTTATTTTAATGACCATTAATAAACTACATTAGCATACGCGAAATTACATTTGAAAATTATATAAAGTACACTCCTGTATATCTGTGTGCGGATTATCCGGTTTACGGATTATCTGTGTATAAATTCAATTAATATATTAAAAAAATCTAAAAAAAATTATAGCTGAGAAAAATATAAAGTTAGTATTTAAATTGTTTACGAACACATTTGCAACTTGAAAAAGAAATGGATATGAAAAGCTAATACAGTTTTTTCACGTCAAATGCACCTTTCTTCAAATCAAATGCACCTTTTTTCAGCACTCTTTTATAACGCACCTTATAACAGCACTTTTTTTATAACAATGCATTTTATTAAATAATGCACTCTTTTAAATAAAATGCAACCTTTTATTCAAAATTTAATAAAACATTTAAATATGCATTTTCCCACTAATTACGTTTTTTTTTCAGTTCCTTCAAATATGTAAAAAAAACGCGTTCCATTGTATTTATGGATTACCCCGAATTTACGTTTTCCCAAAAATTACGTTTTTTTTCAGTTCCTTCAAAAATGTAATAAACGCGTTCCACTGTATTTATGGAGAACCCCGAATTTACGTTTTCCCACAAATTACGTTTTTTTTCAGTTCCTTCAAAAATGTAATAAACGCGTTCCACTGTATTTATGGAGAACCCTGATCTTCGTTTTCATTAAATTACGTTTATTTATTCCTTTTCACAAACATAAAACGGGTTCCAAAGTATTTAATACCTCGATTTAACTCGAATTTACGCTTTCTCTGACATGTTTTTTTTACTGGTTCTCAAAACCGTAAAACGAGCCCAATATATTTAGTACCTCGAAATATTTTCCAAGACATGTTTTGTCAGTTCCTTTAAAACGCAGAGAACGGGTTCCACTATATTTAGTACTGCGCGATTCAATCCCGAATTTACATTTTTCCACTTATACATGCTTGCCAATGGTATAAATTTGAAAATCACTTTCTGGACGTTCGGAACATCGTACCGGATGCGAGTGAGAAAAAACATCGTTGAAAACCAGGAACTGAAAGAAAAAGGTAATTAGCGGGAAAACGTAAACTCGGGGTTAGATTCGGGGTACTAAATACTATGAAACCCGTTTTTTACATTTTTGAAAGAACTGACAAAAAAAAACGTAATTAGTGGGAAAACGTAAATTCGGGGACTAAATACTATGGAACACGTTTTTTTACGTTTTTGAAGAAACAGGTAAAAAAAACGTAATTAGCGGGAAAACGTAAATTCGGGGTTCTCCATAAATACAGTGGAACGCGTTTTTTACATTTTTGAAGGAACTGAAAAAAACGTAATTTGCGGGAAAACGTAAATTCGGGGTACTCGATAAATACAGTCAACCGCGTTTATTACATACTTTTGAAGGAACTGAAAACGTAATTTGTGGGAAACGTAAATTGGGGTTCCATAAATACAGTGGAACGCGTTTTACATTTTGAAGGAACTGAAAAAACGTAATTAGTGGAAAAATGTATTTAAACAATTTTATTAAATTTTAATAAGGTGCATCATTTGATTTAAAAAGGTGCATTTGATTTGTAAAAGGTGCATTTGATTTATAAAAAGGTGCTTTTGATTTATAAAAAGGTGCATTTGATTTATAAAAAGGTGCTTTTGATTTATAAAAAGGTGCATTTGATTTGAAGAAAGGTGCATTTGACGTGAAAAAACTGTAAAATAAAAATAATGTATAATCCTGTTGATTAATAACCCTTTGGTTACTAAGAATTTTCTTAGCGATCTTGCGAAAAAAAGGATTTTAAAGCATTTTTTAGTAATTTAATTTTACTTTTGCTATTAATTTTATTTTTTTTTAGATTGTAAAAATAAAATAATGTTTTAAACTAATATTATTAAAATATCAAAGGTCCAAACCTTTTTTATAGAATACCAAAAAAAAAATGCATAGGTGGTTGATATATAAACCTTAAAAAAATGTTTAGATGAGCGTCGAATATTCGACGCTTAGTAACCAAAGGTTTAACTAGAACGGCGCAGAAATAGATAGAGAGATTTTTAAAGATTGATTCAAAACTAAATGGGATCCAGAAGTGAAAGATTTTTGGTAGATTGCCAGAGAATGCAGTGCTTTTGATAGATGATACTCTTTCTAACCCAGATTTATTTATTTATTTTATTTTAAGACAATGCGTGATTGGCATTACAAAATAACCCAGGTCGCCAATCACGCATAAAAATATAAATAGAATAGTGAGAAAAAAATAAAATACATAATTTAAGATATAAAATAAAAACAAAGTAAAAAATATTGAAATAAAGAAAATAATGTGTAAATAAAGATAAAAAAAAGTACTATATGTTAAAAGAAAATAAAACAAAAACCGTCATTAGTTGGTACGTTATATGAAGTTCTAAAATCTCATACAAAAGATCAACGAAATGGCGATATTTGACATCAAATAAATCCACATATTCGGCCAAGTGGTTAAGTAAAGTAATAGCTCTGGTTACCGGAGAGACCTTGAGAGCACCTGTCCTCGCTTTGGCGGAAGAAAAAGCTCTCGCGAACGAGCTCGATGGTAGTGAGGTGGCGCCCATAAGGGCAACTCGCACAGTACAAGGGAGTTGTGTACTGTGCCAACCAACAGCTTGAAGAAGTGCTTTGCCAAGTAAATCAACCAAAAAGAAAAGAAAAAAAAAAAAAAAAGAAAAATAATTTTAGATTAGCATCAACTTCAATACGGCGTGCGATGATAGGCGCTTAGCTTCTTTTGTTTTTTAACAGATGAAAGTTTATTAAAAAAATGGCAATATTTTTAAGTTTATTATTTTTAACACATATTGCAAGTAATGCGATTCTTTCGAATCTCAACCAAGAGAAGATAAGGGGAATAATGGGGAGTCACAACACGTCACTGACTGATGTTGATAATTTATGGAAGAACATCGACCAGTGAAGATTCGACTATATATCAATGGCGTACGGTGGACTTGATGTTGGGTGTGCTGAATGTGGAAAAAAATACAGTTTTTTTTAATGAATTAATTTTTTTTTTTTTATTTATATATTAATTCTATTCTTCGTTATAACGACGCCCCTGCTATATATATTATCAGATTTTTAAAATGATTATTCTATGAAAATTAATCCGTGTCACTCCATCATTATCCTGGAATATTGGATTTATATTGTATTTATATATAATTCATGGAATTCGTTCTAATCGATTAAAATGAAACGAATATATCAAACGTTATCTTATTTATTCATCAATCGCAAGTATTTCAAAAATATCCATCAATCTTTCCACCTAGTCTGAGTGATTTTTTACGTTTGATTGTTCGTCTCATTAGTAATATTATTATAAATACTTATCTCACGTCCCACGTGTTTATATGTAATATCGACGCCGACATTTTACTATCCTGTACATAATTTGGGCACGTCTAGACAAGCCCTTTATTTATTAAACCACCCTCTCAAAGGACACTCGAAAAGCCTGGCCCTAGCAACCCTTAAAATAATCTCGCAATTGATGTTTTTGCTAAATATATTGTTTTAACTTGACCACATTAGTGAAATCCTCCCTTCGCCATCGGATCATGATATTATAATATCAAACGTCGACGTTGCGGTCGACGACGAGCCGTTTGTGTCGGACGACAATACCAATAATATATAAATTTTGTACGAGACTTCAGGTGCTTACGTCAGTTGCATGCCTCGGAAAATGTATTTCTAAAGGAGGTTACACACATACGGAGCCCAGTAATCGATGCTCTTTTTCAGCGACGATAGAAGCGTCAGTATTCAACGTATATCACAGCGAAAATATATCTGGCTTCTTACGTATTTTATTTACCGTGGCGGGTATGCAGAGTAGAATCGCAAATATGACTGGAAAAATTTAATTAAAAACCCAGCCGTATGATATTTTAATTTTGTTAAAAATAGGAATTACTTTTTTTTAATTCCAGACCAGTTAGCAACGTATAACTGTTGCTGGATGGAGCACGTTAGTTCAACGTAGTCGCGTTTTATTAAATTGGACTCACGATGAAATTCATATACACTTGGATTGGTTGGAATGTTTTTAATCTAGTAGATTCAAAATCTTTCATTTTGTAGTAATCGTAAAAAAACTGGTATAATCAGCATTAAATTTGCATTCGTGTCTAAGAAAAATTAGTTAGTTTTATGAATAAAAAATATATTTATTTTAATTTATATGCATAAAAGAGATAATCAAGAGCAATCGAGTTTCATTCAACGAGTGATATGTAGGGTTTGAAATTTACTGTCAAATTGCAATAACCGGTTAACGGTAAATAATTTCTCCCATTACCGGTTTATCGGTTATTTACGGGTAAATAAAAAAAATCAGATGTTGAAATGCAATATTCAAATATTTTCCACGATTTTTTTCGAAATATGACATTTCTCTCTAAATAACAATGTTTATAACTTTTTTGGTTTATCCTTTATTATTAAATTTTTGTTATTTATTGCTAATTTAAGCTTTTCTTCAAGTGTTAATATTTTGACAATTTCTATCTCATCTTCTTCTCTGTCTTTTTGTTTAGTAATTTTATAATTCTCATCCCTTGAAAATACATGCTTAGTTATATCTATGATTTTCGCCATTATTGTTGTTTTATTCGTTATATTGAATATTCCATATTCGTCAAAATCATTTATTGTATCAGGATCATTAAGATAATTAATCACATCGAAATATATCGTCTTTTTTCCTTTATTCGAATTATTAGCTCTTTTTAAGTTCTTTGGCTAAAAAAGAACTGTATTTAGACAGTTCTTCAAGCATAAATTTCAGTGTTATGTCGGCTATAGATTTACGACATAGAGCTTCTACAGCAACTTTTACTGGTTGTAATGCCAATATTATGTCAGAGATCTTATAAAATTCAATATTATTGATATTTATCCCCGATTTTATATCAATCAAACTTTTTTAGATCGCGTTTTTAATTTTATAAAATCGTTCCAGTAATTTTCAGGAAGGAATTCCACCGAGTTTTGCAATCTCGATGCAAAGTAAGCTTTTTTTCTTCATCAATCAATTCCGGTAATTACCGATATATTTTTCAATTTACCGGTAATTACCGATAGTGCGTTTTTGGCGATTTATCGGTAAACCGATAAACCGGTAAACCGGTAATGCAAGCCCTAGTGATATTGCTTGTATGTAACATGTATATTATTTCAATAATGTAAGTTAATCGCGACTGAGCTTAGTTATTAGTCGGATAGGCGTCCGACGAAATTATGAATTCAGGGAATTCTTTATAGCAATGGCAAGGAAAATAATATTAAAATGAACCATTGTCATGGTTTGACACTGGTTCATTATCCTTGCATCTTTAGAGTCATTAGAATCTTTAAATTATACTATTCATTCATCGTTGTCGTATTTAATACATAAATAAAATAAAAACTTGATTTTGAACTTAAATTTTTTGTATTTCTTTTGTCCCTGTTTTATCTGTTTTTTTATCTTGATATATTTTATCATCTTTACACGACAGGGAGTATTTTTTTATATAAATAATTGTGTCTATGGTTTTCGTATTTTTTTAACATGTTAAACAAAAAAATCGTTTTAAAAAAATAAACTATCTATATTCTTGTATCGTGTTAATTTAAAACCGTGGAAAATTAGAATCGGGTGTGTTCTTTGTTCATTGTTACTTACGTTTGTATTTTTTTTTTGCCAAGTTTTATTAATTATTTTATATAAAATAAGTTATAAACATTTTCAAGAACACCCTAATACAGTAAACCAGGGATGAGCAACTTTTTTTTACAACGGGCCAGCTACAAATTTAAAAATATTGTGCGGACCGCATGTAAGAATACTTATCTTATACTTATTAGAACTTATCATAATACAAACACTAAATTATCTCCTTATTAACAAAATAAACTTAGTATAAAAAAATACGGAAATAAAACACTGATTATTAAAAATACTATTAACATATTATGGGACATTATTTGGGACCCTATTTTTTTGACTTATATAATTCCTACATTTCCCATACTTATTGTATTTTTCTAAAAAAGTCATAAAAGAATAAACACAAATAATAATTGACCTTTATTCTCCTGAATTGCGGTAAAAAATAAACAAGACAATATTTGCTGATGTTTTGTTCGGTCCGTACCGGATGCGAGCGAGAAAAACATCGGGCATGTGCAAGTGCGAGTGATACCACATGCGACGTGACGGGAGCGTGCCTTGGTTGCGGCGGGACATTGTCGATTTCGCTCGTCACGTACGCGTCATAGTGATTAGTAAAAAAATCCAAAATATCATGAATAACTATTTTTGTTCTTACAACAAATGCCATGGTATTATCAAAGAATTAAATAATATCTTAACATGTAATGTTGGGTGTATATTTTCAGACATTCATTTTATATTAAATATACCCCATCGGCCAACATCGTTGGTTTCGAGCCACCGTGATGGATCGATTAAAAAACTGCGAAAGTTATATGTAGAAAAAGATTATAATATCGCCTAGGGTGCAATGAGACTAGGCATTTTTAAAAGGCAAAATATACAATTTTTGAAGGGCCGCACGAGAAGGTGTGCAGGGTCGCGGGTTGCCTGCCCCTGCAGTAAACCCTTCTATAACGCTCCCTCCTAGAACGTACATTTTCAAGTCAAATCACATATTTGTTAATGCGCTTTCGTTGACAACAAAACACAACGTTAACAAAAACCAGTGTTATGGCTTGTAGGTAATATGCATATATTTCGATAATACAAGTTAACCGCAACTGAGATAGGTGTATAAGGGATATTAAAAATACATATATAGTCGTTTAGTTGACAATAAAAAATAACACGTGCTATTGACGTTGAAGAAAGTCATTTAAAATAGGTAAATACAATTAAAAAGCCTCCTTCACAAGTTTGCTTTCCATAACGCGGGTTTTCTATAACTTGGTCTTGAATTTTTCGCTATAAGAGGGTTGACTTTATTACTATTAAGATATTTATAATAATAAAAATTATATTTAATAGTAGAAGGGCATTAAAGAGCAATCCAATGGCAGTCCTTTAAAATCAGATGATCATATTTTCATATGATAAAAATTTGAAACGAAAACAGAAGGATTATTTTATGTTTTTTTTCAGATTTTTTGGATGTAGTCTGACTTTTGGTGTGTTAGAATATCTCTTTATCCAGGGGTCAATCAATGTATTTTTTTCGTTGCATTGAAGTAGAGAACATATTTTTTCTTTCCAGTAATTATATCTTGAAGAAACTGCTGAGATCTTCCATTTTGTTGCGCTCGACAAATCTTTTAGGATCCAAACTCTATGTTTATGCATTTTTCCTATATATTTTTTTGTCATCTTTAAGTAGTAAACTAGGCTACGCCGATCTTATTTGATAATTCGACGATCATCTTTGATTTTAGTTTAATTTCAGTCTTCAAAGATACTTCATTCGCTTATTAGAATTATTTTTTTAAACCAACATTGACATTTTCTGACATCCAAAATGTCACCATACATAGCACACATATTTCTCTTGGCTTTGTTGTCATTTATTTACGTGAAACTGCATTAGCACGTATTATTTTATCTCAAAACAATTCAAACTTTCTAGGATGACGAACCAAAGGTGACTGTTTTAGAGATGCGACATTAATTCTGGGTACTTGTATCGATTGATGCGTATTCTTGACTATTACGTGGATCCTATAATTCATTATTTGCCGATTTAAAATATGCTATTGAACCTTAAATAAATAAAGAACCCCTCCCCTCGCTTTGTGGGCATAGCTACGATATATTGTGAGAGTGGAGCGTTTATTTAAATGGGGCTATCCGGCGTAATCACCTGAAAGCCCTTGCTTACCAACGGGCAAGCCGTTTTTGATTAATAGCCTGGATTGTGTGTGCGACGCTGCGTCCAGGGCATTAGTGGTCGCGAGACATGATGTTGAGCGTCGCGACGCCCAGACAGACACCTGCACTTTTACCCAAGCGGATAAAATCTGTCCGATTCAACTATAATTCCATTGAAACTAATGCCCTGAAACAAAGGATCACATATAATAGCAATGTATTTAATATTTCGCATTAAATTTTCCATTCGATGTTATTCATTACGATTAAGCGTAAAAATTACTCTATTTAATTATATTTAAGAAAAAAATTGAAAATTGGGTAATATTAATTTAAGCTAAAACACCAGTTTTACATATATATATATATATTAATATATAATATATTAAAATAATATCTCACTCTCCCCTCTATTTTACTTGAACATAATCTATCCAATTTTCATCCCCCTGTTTCTAAGATTACCATTAATACATCATTTCCATAATATTTCCACCCCCTCGCAATTAGTTCAAGTCCCGTCGCTCTTTGCAATATGCAAAAGTGCATTCCAAAAGGCTTCTTTCTCTTGTTAAACGTCCAATTATTACTTTAATATTTATAAAAATATAATAATTTAACTGGATTCTTGCAGGCATTCGGTGTAATTTGTGTGAAAATAAACAATTTACAGCAAAGTGGGTCAGCAGGTAGGTGTTTTTCAGCTGGAAACAAATTTGCAGCAGCAGCAAGACGATCCTGGGATTAATAAGAAAAATAAATGATGTACCGAGGTGGCTCGTAATGAGAAAGATGACGCAGGTGAGACCGGAGGGATGAAGTGGCACAAGCCAAATTGGTTCCGGCACAAACCCTAGTGTCAAACTTAGTTTCGGATTAATGACAAATTTAAATTCGCAATTGAAATAAAATCTCTAGCGCGAATATTATGAATATTTCATTATTTAGTATATACGCTGAATGCTAAATATAAAACTAATTCTTCTCGCTACATTTTAAAAAGCCGATTTAAAATATCGGAAATCGGATTTGAGATACTTGAGATGGGCACTTTATCTTGGTTTTTTTTTAAAAATATGTGAATATGATGCGAAACTTCGCTTCGCTGCAACAAAGGCTCGCGTTATTGTTTTTGTAGTGTAATCCGGCTTTAGACAGACTTATGTTTCTAATGAAAAAATACAACCGTCATTCTGTGAAATAAAAGATTTATTTGTCTAAAAAGTCTAAAGAATAAATTTTATAAATATTCATTGTCGTTTATTAGCTATAATTGCAAAAAATAATAAAAACAACGCTATTCCATGCTGTTACAATGTTTTTTCACACTCGAGTGCGTGTGAAACGTGCGAGTGACACGTGCTGCGAGAGCTTAGTCTGGGGAGAGACATCGCCGAGGGCGTTGTCATTTACGCGTCATATTGATTAGCTAAAAAATCCAAACTATCGATCAAATTATAAAACACATCATGAATGACTACGATTTTTTTTCTTAGACATCTGAGATTGTTTTCGGGCCGCCGCTAAGAGAAGCCTAAAATTTGAAAGAAAGCTGAAAAATTTTCTGTCAACATACCAGTAAATCTACAACTAGCTTTAATTGAAACTAGCTTACGTTTAGTTGTATCAAAATTAAGATTATTTGAATTAACTTTAAAAATATATTCGTTTTTAATGAGTTCTCGAAACCTAACCCTTCTTTTTTTTACTGTATTTGCGTTTCATATAACTCATTTCCTAGAAACTTATTTACTGTATTATATAAGGATTACTTCTACATCTTAGTTCCGTATTATATTTTTTTAAGCGAATAAATTCCCCGTATTTACGATAATTATGCATTTTCTACATAAATATTTATACTTCTATTCTAAACTTTCGGTATACATCCCCGTTATTTATTAAAAAAAATATTTAGGGTGTAAGAATAATAGCTTTAAGATAATTGTATCTACATTGATAATGAAAAATGTGTAGATTTTACCAATGTCTACACGACCAACTTTAATTACATGCTAATAAAGTCATTTAATGTCTATTCGATAGCCCTGGAATTTTTAATAGTTTTTTTGTAGAGAAATAAAACTAACTGGTGATACAGAGCACATTTTTAAAATGGAATAACTCTTTTATTACTTAATAATTCGCTTTTATTCTTTCATAAACAGAAAACACACTAATTGGAAAAAAAATTTATTTAATTTTGAAAATTTGCCCTTCACACTGACGCGCTCTTTCTAATCTGTGAAACCTGTCGTAATGTTTCTTGGCCTATTCATTCAATTTCTTTACAAATATTGGCCTTTAGTTGCTGAATAGGTAGAGGATTGTTACGGTATATTTTATATTTCAAATACCCCCACAGGAAGAAGTCTGGAGCAGTGAAGCCAGGTGAACGTGGCGGCCAAGTAATTTCAAAATTTCGCGAAGTCATACTTCTCCCAAAAAATTACCTTAAGAGTTTAGTTGTCAGGCGAGCTGTATGGGCAGTAGCACCATCTTGCTG
>JAGXCT010034917.1:0-21574 GCA_022495035.1 Philopotamus ludificatus
AATCTAAAATAACTGAACAAATAAATGATATAATTGAGATATAATAATATGTAATCTTTTAGACAATTTGTTTAGATCTAAATCAATTATTGGTAACGTAAAACTAAATAAAAATTTATAATTTGTTGCATTAAGATCAATAATTTGTTATTCATGGAAAAATGAAAAACGATTTTCCCCCCAAATTAGTCATACGACTAAATTATGAAGGATATCATAAATAACTATTTATATGCTTAGAATAATCGATTTTATTTTAAAACGATGAAGAATTCATCAGTACCTTGAATAAAAATGATTGGGGTCCTTGAGGGACTCCCTTCGGACGACGTGGTTGTTTTCGAGCTGCCGTAATGAATAAGTATACAATTTTAAACTCGTATATTTTAGTGATACGTTACATCTTTTTCGTAATGAATGATCATTTATTATAATATATTTTTATTTAATTCAGATATGCTGAAAATTGTAATGTAAATAATTTTCCTTTCGTTTTATCGTCATAAGCAATTTGCCTGCATTCCAAACGTCTCTCACATTGTGACTACAAAACAAATTAAATAGCGGCAGTGCCGTATCAAAACCTAGCTGCATTAAATTCTGAAAAAGTTTCATCAAATGCAATAATACGTTTATCAAACAAACGGGTTATCATTGTTCAAAAACGTCCATTGTGTATCCGCAGCATTCAAATCATTTTTACGAAATTTTGTTTGTATTTACATTGAAACGTCCCCTGTGTCGCTTTCCATACAATTTTTCTACAGTGAAAATAAAAGAAAATTCGCCCATTGTATTTTAAAAACAATTACAAACACAATACGATCAACACTCCACATAATATATTATGCTCCTCGTTTGAAGTCACACATACCGGCTCGTGCAAAATATATAAAAAATGTTGAAACAAAGTTTATACACAAACAAGAATATACATTTGTTATCCGGGGATGTACAATTCGTATAAGCTTTATTAGGTTCGCTTCTTTTTTCTCGCTATCCTCCGGAACGGCAAAGTGCGTCAAAAGATTTTCATACGTTTACGAAATATTATATCGCCGAAAGAAATGATAAAAAAAAAGATTTTTTATAGTCTCGTCATTTGAATTCGCATTTCTTAGCAAAATAATAATGTGCGAGCGTGTGTATTCGCACGCTCCTGTGCGAGATCGCACCACCACCGACGCCTCTTTGTTACAATGCGCAAATCCGTGTTCAATGCCTTCTGTAATTGTAGCCAAAGATGGTATCTCAACTATGAAAAAATACATATATTGTACACAATAAATCACCCCGTATGTGAAATCGCGATTTTCGCGAGCGTGTGCGATCGTATCGCGCCACTGTGCTCATGACGAGAACAATTAAAGAGCGTAAAGCAATTCGCGTAATATAAATCAGTGGTCGCAAACGCGACGATTGCGATAAAATTGATTTATACTGATTTTAAACGAACGTTTTGCATTCGAAATTTATTTTAAATAATATTAATTTTTATTCGGCATATTATTTAGGCCTATAAATCCTTATTCGTTGACAGATTTTTAATAACCTCAATAATTCTTTTATACTACACAGTTTCATCCCTTGCCATCCATCCACGCCGCATATACCGGCTTGGGGTCGGTTCGATTGGTGCAACAAAAGCAGTTAAAATGCAAACAAATTCTAAGAAAAGGGAGAAGGAAGAGGAAAAGTGGCTTTGCCCAACTCTCTGAAACTCGATGCAAAGCGAGCAAATGCCCTATAGAAAATTACACCGCTGATCAGGTCCATGTGTCCGAAAGGGCCCTCTACCGAGATGTGCAGGGTCCAGGTAAGGACAGGACCACAGAACGTGACTCTAATCCTAACATACGTGTCCACACTAGCAATGTAGGGATGTTACAAGGTTAAACACTTTAAGTTTAGCCTTGAAATTACTGTGGCCAATCAGAAGTTTGAGAAGAACCAGCTACAATTAAGCCTGGCTCTGATATCGCGAAAGAAGAGATAGGTAGTCCGCCCTTTAGGGAAGAAATCCAACCTCTCCTGCCACTGATTAAGAGCCGATTCGCAGACGATTGTGAAAATTGTAGTGGCGCCTACGGCAACAGGACTGTTTTTTTTTCAAGCAAAATCTGACGGCCCTCAGCTGGATTTGAAGGTTGAGCGGAAGGACGCCCGATACTTCTTCTAAGACAAGATTTAATCAATGTTACAGCATTACTCTTTCAAATCCAGACATTATACAGCCAGCCCTCCTATAACGAAGAAATCTTATAACAAAGATATGGGCTTTTTAATATTGTGACGGTTATTCCACACACTGGTAACAAATATGTATTAATATTTTCGTGTTGCGTCCTGACAACACCGACGCATCGCATCGAGGCAGGCTCCTGTTTCTCTTCTATGACGACTCTGGAGACTCTCCTCTCGTCTTCCTTTGACAACCTCATACAAACCTCGACACAGGTATAACTATCATTGTTAGCCACAGACAAGCTGACCGACACCATTGCTAACGTCTGGCTGCAGACTTCCCCTTCTGCATCACCGTCTTCAGACCGCAGAAAGTAAATTGAAATAAACAACATATAGATTATTTTTCGTATATCTTTTATTTTTAATTGACCTTGTTCAATTTTTAGTATTGTCACGGGAACTTGAAAAATCACGTTCTATTAGTGAGCACGATATAAAGAACTGTCGAACTCGTTATAGAAAATCGCAGTATAGCAGAGAGCGTTATAGGAGGGTTTACTGTCTACAATATCGCACAGAATGAGAAATAATTGAGTAATTATACTTTTGAATTCAAAACCCTCTGCTTCATTTACTATGATACTCGTTCTTCGACTTAAACCATTCAAGCTGCTTGGAGTAGATTCCCTTTGTTATAGTTTGAATGTCTAAAGTAGACTAAACCTTCTATAATTCCACCTCCGTCTCAGTCGTGATGTCATGACTGTGGACGGACGTTCTCCAGATTATCTTGGCTCTTCGAATACGGGTCAGGTCGCCAGCCAGAGTCCGGGAGCCGAGCTGTCACGCGAAAATGGGAAGTTAAATTTTAGAAAAAAGACATATATTTAGTGAAGAGTCTGGTATTCTTGATATTTACTTATGGCGTGAAAACCTGAAGCACAAAGGTTAACATGAAAAAGGAAATTAATGGCTTTGGAATATAGTGTTGAGGGCGCCCTCTGAAAATACCATGGACCGCTAAACGCGCAAACGTGTCTGTCAGGAAAAAAATGGGGAACGACAAAAATGACAGACTTACTACTACATGTCTCAAAAGTATCTCGATGGAAGAAATAATAGCCTGGAGACACTTGGTAACGTACAAGAACTCCATCGTAGTAGGTGCGTTGCGAAATGCAGAGGATCTGGAAAACTTTATCTCAGAAAATGAGACTTTGTGTTCATGGTCGTTTTTAAGATCTATTAAAATTTCCGCCTCTATTAGTGTCCGGAGTGTGGCGTTAAATCTTGCTAATAAATTGATGGCCCACTGATATATTTGATAATCAAGTAATGTAAAATACTTGAAAAATTATGAATAAATTATTTCTAATGTCCTCTGCTCTTCTAGCAAAAATTTACCACTATGTCTACACCTGGAAATCAATCAAGCCGTGAATTTTTTACTTTTCTGGCCAACATGACTAGCTTTACAGCGAAAGATTTTTATTTTCATGTAATCATGATGATATTTTGCAGGCTTAAATTTAAAATGTTTAATTTTTGAAAAAAATATGAGGAAATATTACTTACAAGCATCGATTGCCCTCGTGAAGAAAATTATAACCCAAATTTATCAGGAATATGATTTTTTTCCCATCGTCTTCAGGTATTTGCCAAAACTTTTCAATGGATCATGCAGTATACAATCATTACTTTATTTGTAATACATGAGTCACGAAGCCTCTTTGACGATCCTGCAAAGAAAGAGATCTATGCAAACGCTAACACAAGTTTGCCAATGAATCTCTAAAAATTCGAGGTTTTTGTTTATCAGGTTAAATACATCTTCACCTATCGTTCTTTCCTGTGCAACGGGTCCACCTCCGCGATGCTAGAGGTAAGTACGAGCTTGGGCCATCGAGGGCTACCCTAGAGCAAATGGCTCCGGGAAGCCCCCGCGAGTTGACCTGCGAGGCTGGTCACAGCGGCTTTGGGTTCGGAAACTAACGGACTCCTTCGACGAGGATCCTTCGTCGATGGACTGGGCGTCATTGGGTGCTTCCTAAGTGAGTGACCCTCGTCTATCATCCGCAAGGGATGCGACATCCTTAAATTTAGAGTAAGAGATGGAGTGTGCGGAACTCAGCACAATTTTATCCATTCACAAGCTTTGCAGTTCTGGGCATGAGGAGAGTGAAAAGGGAATCGATCCCTCATTCCGTGACGTCAAGCCGAAGCATCTTGCAAGTGTACATGCTGATCTGGTGTAGGGTCGCTCCCGACCTTACTTGGTCCTCCTTTTTCGATGTAGAAAGTAGAGCCCTCTTATGTCGTTCTTTCCTTTAATGCACAACAAAAGAAAAACTGATTTATGATTTTGCCATCACTAATGATTCACAGAAAAGAAATTGGCTAAGTTTTGTTGCAAGGACCATTGATTTTCGAATTTATTATTTTCCTTTGCAGCACACCCAGAGACTTTTTGCGGTCCACTAGTGTGCCACGGCACAAGGTTGGGCAGGCACTGTTCTACAATACCACTATAATGTTAAAACAGCCTTATTGTATTCTGTTTATAATATTTTATTATTTTTCAACATAATTTCTCGCTATTTTTAATTATTGTGAAGCTTTTATTACATTATAATATTAATTTACTTTTGCTAACATCAGCCACTATCTGTGCTAAAATTAAATATATTGGTTGGCGATACCTGATGTCATCAAACCATCTCCCCCAACCCGGGCGCCGAATGCGTCCACACGCACACTTCGAAAGTTGCCCCGAAATATTACTTATTGATGCCACGTTTCGACGCCAGAAAAAAAATAGTGATAAATCATCCGTGAGCGTCTTTATTGCTTAAAAATACAATAAAAGTCTCCGGGAAAAGGTTATACGGTCCAATATTTGCACGGGGGGCCTGAAAGTTGGGCGTTTGGTTACAAAGTTGGTCGTCTGGATTTACCTTTTGGTCCGGGAGCGTATCTCGTGCGAAGACAAATGTCGACTCGTTTCCTTTAAACGGTCAGCGCCGCTACCTATCCCTGTCCCGGGCCGAACTTGGCAATGTGGCACTGGCCAAACGGGCACAGGCCACTGGGCACTGTATACTTCTTCCAAGAAATTGTCCAACTCGGCTCTAATATGTATAAGACGAAACTTTGCTCGCAAACTAATATAACTGGCTGTGAAATATTAAATGTGTATTATATGAAACTTCTGAAGGACACAGAGACGAGGTGTGTTAAATCATGATAAATATGTATGTCTGCCCTTATTATAAACATTCAAATCCATCGATTTTCTCAAGCGAGATAATTTACTTTCGAAACTCGAATAGTTTATGTAATAAAACGTTATATCAAAAATCATACCCTTTGATTAATATTAAACATTTTAATTGTACCTCATAATCAGTTAATTAGTCGAATTTATTAATTATATATTGCAATGAGGTATACAACCAAGAGAGTGACAATCATAGTTTAAATAAATAATGACGAGTTTTAATTTAAAAAATAAGTATCGAAGAAAGAGAATAGTAAACTTGACCAAATCTATTCTCTTTCTTCGATACTTATTGTTTAAATAAATAATGACGAGTTTTAATTTAAAAAAAAAAAAAAAAAAAAAAAAAAATATTGCAGATACACTCGAACCATAGTGATTAATTGTTCAAGGACATTTAATAAAATTGGAATGTTTTATTCAACTAAAATATTTTCAAATAAAAATCAGCTTGATAATGACAAAAAAATATATTAATTAAAAAAAACTGCAGGTTGTATATATACAACACTATGCATTCTTGTATAAATCAAAAATTACAAACAGTTATTATTTTTCACACGTTGTTTGTGCATATCCTTTATAATCCTTTCAGCTGAATATCATTATAATACACTATTCAATTCTGAAAAAAAATATCTAAATTAACTTTTAAAATTCGATCCCTATCGCCTAAAGCAGTGGTTCTTAACCTTGTTGGAGGTACTAAACCCCACCCTTATATCATACGTCGTATCATTTTTCATAATATCGTACGATAAGTCGGGTGTGTTTTGACCTCCGCCGAACCCGGGAGACTGACTCGCCGAACCCCTGGGGTTCGATCGAACCCAGGTTGAGAATCACTGGCCTAAATAATAGTTTTAGATTTTCGTTGATTATCAATTTCGCAAAACGCTACGCCAATTAATAAAAGCTGGCTTATTACATAAAGATGAATGCAGAAAAAGTTTAAGCAGGTTCGATCCTGATCTTCTGAAACTCAAGTGAGGATCAGTAGTTTTGCTCATCTTTATAGATTTTTTTTACTATTATTTCGCATTGTAAATTAAAAATAAAAAGTCCTACATGACGAATCGTGAAATAATGTTTTAGAAAAATAATTCAAATACATAAAATGTGAATGCAAAATAAAATGAATTTATAAATAAGTTTAGGAATTTCTCAAATTACAAAATAAAAATATTATTGTATCAAAATCAGCCTGATAATGAAAAAAAAAAATATCAGTTGTATATCTACAACACTATGCATTCTTGTATAAATGAAAGATTTTTGGATGTTCATTGTATGAATATCCTTAACATTTTAGCACCGTAAATCTATTAATTTTGGCTTATATAGCCCAATGTCTGACATTATCTGTTCTTATGTCCTTTGATGGTACATATTGTGTGGGTCCATGTTGTTTTTTTTTGCTTTTAGACAACTTTCAATAATAGGGGTATTGTAGTTAATCCTACTTACGACCTACCGCGTATGATAGTAATTTTTTTTTTTTAAAAAACATAAGGTATCTGCGAGCTCACTCTGGAATTCAGACGAAGTCATTTAAATTGTTTAACCATTTCCCTTTTATTTAATGTTTGTTTTTGTACAATATCTACGCATTGATTACAGCCATATCCGACGTAGCCATACATGGTATGCAATCCTAAAATACCTCTCCATTTGAGTATTATACCCTCAAATAAAGCTGTGAGTATTGTAATCCTTTATTATTTTAGGACACAGAATGTTTATTTTCATGTTTTCTTTCTTGTCATAGCTATTAACATTTTTTTGTGCTGAGTAAAGATTAGTTTCATTTATCAGATCTCAAAAAAATATCAGTGTGTCCATTTCTATAAGTTGGGTATTTATTTGAGATTTTATTTAGATTTAGTTCAGTAATGCCTTTTTGCATAATAAATGACATTACACTGAAATCAACTCATAATCAGTTCTCCAGACAGGTTATTTTTGATTCAAGATCTATAGAATCAATTCTTATATCTTCATAACCGAGATTATTCACGAAATCTTCTAATCCATCTTCTGATTCATAGCTCATCTCTCACACAATCGTCAAAATAATATTTTTACTCCTCATTAAACGTCAGCGTTTGTTTCGGCCATCATAAATAACAACGTAATAAAAAAATATAAAATGTATTAAATGCATAGTGTTGCATTTCTACAACATCGGCTCATCTCAATTTTATGTAGCTATTACATAAAATATAAAAAATATAAATATGTAAATAATGATAGACTAACCTGTTTGCAGTATGTACATGTATTTATTTTTGTAAAAATGAAAAACGATTTTCTTGTAGTGTATAAATATTTTATTAAATTATATTTTGTCCATTCTGGTCCAATACCTTTTGCTATCTTTCTGGTAGTAGCATAATTCCACGCTCATAAATTGTTTGATCTGTGCTGGCAAAAAACTAATCAAGGTGATTTTTGACCCCCTCATTTAAAGTAAAGGTTTTACCGTCTAAAAAAAATTGTAGAGACCGGAACAAATATTAATCAGTGGGTGCCAGATCTGGAGAATATGGTGGGTGTGGCAGTATATGCCATCCAAACTGTAAAAGCTTTTGGCGAGTTAATAAACTTGTATGAGGTCTCGCATTATCTTGGTGGAACACTATACCTTTCTACTGATCAATTCTGACCTTTTCTGTTCAAGTGAATAATTAAATTTGTCCAGCTGATGACAGGACACTTCAGAGCTGATCGTTGTGTTGTCCGGTAGAAGCTAAAAAAACGATTCCTTTGAAATCCTACCAAACAGATAGCATCACCTTTTTTGATGAATATCGGCTTTCGAAGTGCTTTGAGACAGTTCATCTTATATCCTTGTCTCTTGCATTTAACATTTTTGTAGACAACCCATTTCTCATCCCTAATGATGATTCGCTTTAAAAATGGATCATTTTCTTGATGTTTGAGAAGCAAATCTAAACGATAGTACAAATTTCTTTTCGTAAGAACATGAAGAACCCATATATTGAGCTTTGAGATTAAACCTAGGCGTTTCAAATGATCATCAAAAATCGAATTCGATAAATTTAATCTCTCAGCGATCTCACAAGTTGTTATTCGCCGGTTTGCATCAATTAATGCCTTTATTGTGTCTTCATCAGCTTCAACTGGTCTTCCAGAACGTGGTGCATCTTCAAAATCAACATTTCCGGATCGCAATTTTGCAAACCAGTTTTGGCACTGGCGTTCTGTCAATACATCTTCTCCATACACATCGGATATTTTCTTTCTTGCTTGAACAGCATTTTTACCTTTTCAATAGTATAAAAGTAAAATATGTCGAAAATGCTGCTTTTCACTTTCATATTTGAAAGGGTACCAACTAAAAACTACTGCGTAGAATTAATCGAACTTTTTTACAAGAAAGCCTTGCTATATATCAGTTCTCAAAATATATAATGATTATGCGGCTTAAGTGTGAAGTTGGCTGTGAAAATGATGTTGTTCAAAAATGAGGTTTCACTCTTTGTCGCAGTTCTAGAATGAAATACATTCTAGAACTGCGACAATAAGTTAATACCTCGTATATTTACTGTTGAATAACTACAACGAGATGTATTTTAGAGTCAATAATAATCTCAGAATGTCCAACAGAGACATGCACTCATACAGCGTGTCCAAATGGACACGAGGACCCGATCCGCAAGAGCGCAATTTACAACTGCAGTTGGAATTTACGTAACACGGACAAAGCTTTTAGCAAAGAGCTGGTCAACCACGGAAATTCATTAGCCAGGCCGGCCATTGCCAGAATAAAAATGAATTAGTAGTTAATTAATACGTATTTTTAAATCGTAGTCATAATGTCCAACAATGTTTTCTTATTGCGATTTCACGTAGTCATAATAAAAATTACCCCAGTGTCGTATCCCCCTCAGTGGTCGGGCATCAACCCGACATTTGTGATCGGGGGGTTACTCACCTACCTGACCCTAGCGTGCAGGTATGGTCATACCTGGATGATTCATCGAATGAAACATTTTTTTACGTATATATATTATATTCACATATTGACATTTTGAATCACGACGTTGACATGTTAGAGCCGCTCGACTAATGCAATATGATAGATGTGCATGATCGTGCTAAATTAATGGCTCAATAAACTTTTATATTTGTTTTATATAAAAAAATATATTATTAAAAATAAATGTACTGCACTAAAAAAAGGTTAGGGGAAAACACTGCATTATATTTTAATGAGAACCATGACACGGTCACGCTTCTCTGATACGAGGGGATTGATTAAAAAAAACCGGTTCCTGCAACTCTTTGGTCCCTGTTTTTAAAAACGATCCTTAAAATATTCATTTAAATAATTTTTGACGTCATCTATATTTTGTAAAAAATGTTTTTAACTAAAAGTATTAAAGAAGATATTTTTTTTAATATTGCATTAATTTTCTTTCATATGGAATGAAGCGTAAGTAAGCGTTTTATCTAGATCAATTCCCCAGAAAGGGCTTATATCAAATTAAAAAAAAAAAATAGAAATTATTTATTGGTTAAAGTTTAATAATAAAATGCCCCACATTTGTAAGAAAACGCTGAATTTAGAGTTCTTAATTTATTTAGAAAACATGGAGGGCAAAAATTAAAGCAATATCACTATGTCACCACAGTACACAACTTTAAGATCCATCACCAAATATTAATATAGAGTTATGATGAGTACTTCTAAGTATGAAAGAAGAATAAGTTTGGTATTAAAAATCTTTACAAAGTCGCTTTTTTATTTAGATTATTTATAAGTTTATTATAATATAACTAAAATTAATTTTAAATAAAGATGCACTCTGAGTATTTAAATGTCTGCATTTAATACTTATTTATTCTTTAAAGAGAAAACGTTAATTTAGTATTGGTACCCCAATTTTTCTAGTATAAATCTTTTAATATAGATCCTACATGCCATACATACGTTTAAAAAAGTCTAAAGAATTAATATTATAAATAACCACTGTCCTTTGTTGTTTGTAATTGCGAAAAGAATATAAACAAGAATATTCGCTGCTGTTGCCCCGTGCGCTATGTATTTTTTCGCTCGCATCCGGTACGATTTATTGAGTGCGAGTGAAAGTGCAATAATACGTGCTGCAAGAGCTCAGTCTACGACGGGATATCGCCGAGAGCATTGTCATTAACGTGTCATATTGATTACTTAAAAAATCAATAAAAAATAATAAATGTTATTCATAAATTCATTATAAAAATATATTAATAAAATTCCTAACTAATTTTTTTAATTCAGGTACTTCAGCTGTTTATTATTATAATCTCACTTTTGGAAAACGTAGTATTTTATTGTGTTTAATTATCTTAGGAAATGAGAAGAGTTTATGTCTCCTGAATACGAAAGTTATAGCAACAAAATATAGGCCACCATCTTAAAACATCTATAATAATAAGAAAAATGGACAAAATTATGATGCATATCACAAACATTTTTTATTCTTAGAATAATCCATTAAGAACAAAAATGTCAAGATATTGATGAGTTCTTTATCAATATCTGTATATGAAAGACCCCCTTCGGCGATGCGGTTGTTTTCGAGTCTATTACCAAAAATGCTTTTCACGAAAATTCGACTTCAGAAAAACAGGCAAATGATAGATATAAGTTTAAAGTTTGTTATGTTTATTGTATTTGTTAATATTAGGTTCAAAAGTTATCCATTATCAAAAAATAAAATTTAAATATTATCGTATTAGTTCACAGCTTTTAATTGATTATTAATGTTATAGATACTATATCATTTAATTGCAAAAAAACCTAAAGAACTTACAATGAAGTTAATATATTTTGAATTTTTGAAAAAAATTCGCTAACATATTTGATTAATCAAAACTTTATTTTGACTGGATTTTTAAATGTTAGCATAGTTCGTTCGGGTAAAAGTAATTTGATCAATACAGAGAAAATATATGCATTAATAAATTATTAATTGCACATTTTTATTATATGTACTATAATAAAGCCTATTTTATTTATGCTTAATTATATATATAAAATATAAAATTATACAGAATAATTCAGCATAATTGTAAAATTTTAATAGTTGTTAATTTGAAACATTTTTTTCAATATTATTTAAAAATATATTTAATTAATTTATTATTAGATATTTAAGAATATACCTTTAACTATATACATTCTAAATTTCATAAGTCTAGCTCAAATGGTAAAGGAGTGACAGATTTTTGACAGTTGACCTCGTGATCTCAATATTTTTTTAAATTATTTTTAAATAATATACTTAAACATGTTAATTAATTATACCCTTGAAGAGACAAACCTTTACATATTTTTCAATGTAAATAATTGGATGTATTAACGGCTTTTTAATTTTATTTTGTAAATTGAACGAAATCTATACATTGATAATTTTGCAATTAAATAATTAAAAAAACATTATTCAATGCTAATATATTATTATATATATGGAATATATTATTTGACCTTGAAAATTTACGTCGAACTTGTTATAGAAAATTACGGTATAGCAGAGAGCGTTATAGGAGGTTTTACTGTATAGATATTTTGTTATTTTACCAATAATTAGTCATCTGAAGTCAAATAAAAAGTATTTTTATGCAAGAGTTAATATTAATTGGATAATATAATTATTATTATATTAAATTATCATAGATTATTGACGTTAGCAGTTGGTATTACTTGATTGAATAAAATAGCATCACTTTTCCGCCGATAAGTTTAAAATGAAAAACTCAAGAAATTTTCATAATTAACCGATATATACATATATCTAAATCCTATTGCATATTCGCCCGTCAAAAATTCACACCGGGCCCCGTGATAGCGTCGACACCTGAATTTATCAAAGAGCCCTTCCCGCGCCCACCGATCGATTACACATTCCGGATACATTTTTCTTATTTGAACACACGTTGAAAATTTTTTCGCCGGTAATGTCGGCATACAATATTCATCGGACGGCGCGCGGCGTGCAAATTTAAAAAAGTGGCCCGGACCCGGACCCCCTGGGGAGAGAGCTCGCGTAACGAATTGCTAGCGCCGGCCCTGGATTTTTTGTCCATAAAGCGAAAACAAAAACGAAAATAAAAGTTCGGATTTCCAAAAAAAAATTAAAACAAAAAAAAGCACCATCAATTAATGGACCCCGATAAAGTTGTTCAAACTTTGCAGCTTTGTACGGCTCCGATATACGTGTAATTTTAAACGTTTTCATATTTTTTTTTCATGCGAATTATCAATGAAATAGTTAATCTGAAACAGATAAATTTTCAGCGATTCAGTGGAGGATGATTTTTTATTTATTTTAACAACTTTCCGTTATGATTTCATGATCATAAATAAATAAACTAAGGGCATTATGATTTTTTGCTGTCTGTTTTCTCACATTTATCTAAAAAAAATTATCTCGATGAGCTTTAAATAATCAGTGCATTTTAATATTTATAAAGTTACAAACTTTCTTCAGATTGACATTGTCTTAGTGTAGCTTAGTCGGATCCCATTAGATCCTAGGTGATTCATTCTAGAATCTAGATTTAATCAAGAATATATATGTCATAAAATTAAGGATTTTAAAAACATCATTCATAACACTAAAGTAAAAGTTCTTCAAAAAAGCCTTCTGCAAATCATCGTTGAAGGAAAAGTGTCATGACTGAAAGAAATTGTTATGACTCCCCAATATTTGCAACTAGATCGATTTTAAAGGTCTAGAATGGTTCCAGCTCCTCAAAAATAGGCACATGAAATTCTTATTCGTCGTCCATAATTCATAATTAAGGATCATAGCCGTAACGATTCTTTATTAGGACGTTCTTTTGTAATTTAGTCTATATTTAGCATATTTGTGATTTATTTTGTTTATCAACCTTCTTTACATGTGGCTGAAGAGAATACTAAAAGTTGTAGATAGTCTCGGTACATATGTAAGCTTAAATCTTTAAGAATAAACACAATATGTCTTGTAGTTATCCATAGAACTTTAAGCATCTGTTTCTAGCACCACACCTTAAAAGCATCTATATTTATACCCCTTAAATGGTCCAGGCGAGGCAATTTGCATGGCTAAGGATCAACGAGACCAAGAAAAAAATTCATACCCATATACCAATGACTTTGAACCTCTCAGAGTCGAAGATTAGAGCTTCGAGACCGTCCAGGAACTTATATATCTTGCTCACTTATTACACATAACAATAAAAGCAATTTAGTGTTACTTTGAACTTTAAAAGCAACCTTAATCAGGATATACCGGATACAGCTGTCGTCAGAGAGGTCAGACTCCGGTGGGCCGGTCATGTGTTAAGGATCTGTGACAATCAACCGCCGAAAATGCTTATGGTTACCAAGGCTTCTTGTCCTCGAAGGAAAGAATGACCAAGGCTGAGGTAGTTGGAATGTGTACAGAGGGACATTGCATCATTGAAACTTATTGGAAGATGGAGCAGCGCTACGGCAGACCGGATAAAATGGAGTAGGGTGTTGGATGAGACTAGGGCTCTACAATAGGACTATTGCGCCTATGATGACAATGAAATAGTCCAGTACTTTTTTTTAATTTGTGAACTTATTAAATCTACTTCATGTGTTTTTAGTAATATACGAAATTATGTCGCCATTGTGACCTTTAAACCTAAGGTTCAGGCAATGATGGTTTTTCGAAAAAAAATCGCCTTATCCAGGAAGCACCTAATCGTTTTATAGGAATATAAAAATTAATAGAAATGAGTGTCTTCCGAGACATAAATAGATTTATTTCCGTGAAAACCCAGCACTTCCGTTCGAGTTTCTAGTATACATTAAGATGCCCTCAAGGAAATTTAATTTAATCATGAAATTTTCCACTAAGCTCTCAAGTATTTATATAGCACATGTTTATTTAATTTATTAGGTATTAAAATTTATTATAATTAATTACAGATATATCTAAAAATAAAATAAAAACTAGTTAATAAGTCGTCCTTACATTTTAACCTATTACGAGCATTCAGCGTATTTGTGCCATAAAAATTGCAGTCGCCAATAAAATCGGAATGTGCAAGACCCGTCGAATATGCAGCAGGAATCCCAATCAAGTTTTAATATTAGTAATAATCCCTGGGTTTTAATGAATTTTTAATCTCTGATAGCAGGCGCGGAATTCATATTGCCAACTTCTCGCTCTATCGCCCGAAACGATTAAATACTATCATTCGAGTTTTTCATATATTTTTTTTCAAACCCTTTCCTATATGAACGATATATTTATATGCCATATTTTTTATACTCGACGTGTGTAATTGCAAATTATGCGATGATAAGCATTTATTTTTCCACTTGGTGGAAGTCCCCGGAAGAGGACGATACTTCATCCTTCTGACATGTGGGGCCTCGGTTCGCGCGTTGTTCGCACCTGATTTATATTAGGGAGGATATCTAGCCCCCTTCGGTCCTCGTTAGAAAATAGTGAATCAAAGAATTGTGAATCATCGGTGAGTAGGTAGAAAGGGGGATTGGGTCGAGTGAAGTAGGGGCGTGACTTGGTCGTGACTCATGCGTCACACCAATCCACTTGTTAATCCCCTATTTTTTTTTTTATAAATCTCTTATAACATCTCATATTTTCAATGAAGAAAATTAGCTCGGTAATATTACGCTTTATTTAAAAATTATTCAAAACATTTGCATCGTTGTATTATTCGTCAATTTATGCTTATAATGTCATAAAAAAATGTTTGAATGACCTAAGTATACTCTTGAAGAAGTTCAATACTGACAAAGGCAAAAACTAACTTCTATAATACAATAACCCTCCTACAACACCATGTTTTTTTACGCATACGCGTTATATTTTGTTGTCAACCACAAGAAATTGACCTTTATTATTCTAGGCAATGTATTATTATCTCCTTCTTTGAACATCCATTTTGCAGCTTTAAAGTTATACGAGTGATTTGTTCTTCTATACCAGGGATGAGCAATCTTTTTTAAGAACGGGCTAGCTACCAATTTAAAAATGTTACAAACACTGAATAATGAACCCAGTGTATCTCAATATTAACAAGATAAATCTCGTGTGAAAAATACAGTAATAAAACATTTATTAACCGATCTGTCATGGCGGCTCGAAACCATCCGCGTAATCCGAATGAGGTCTATTTATAATGGAAAATAGACCCCAAGCATTTCAAGTCAAGATATTCATGATATTTTTTCTAATGATTATTCTAAGAATAATTATAGTTATTCATATGCTTCAAAATAGTAAACGTTTCAATCGCTCTTAGCACATCGTACTGGATGCGAGCGAGAAAAACATTGGCTACAAAATTGGCTACAGAAGCGAATATTGTGGCATTTTTTTTCCGCAATTGTAGACAATAAAGGCCAATGATTACTTATAAAATTTATTTTTAGACTTTTTTAGTTAAATAAAAAGAGTTTATGATATAGCAGTTATTTTAACCCTCTCCATTATGACCATTTTTGGTGAATTTGGTTTTTTACGTATATAAAAAATAAATCATTGGTAAAATGTATAAGAAACATCTATAGAGTTTGATCTGATATCTTATTCAATAAAAGACATTTTATTAAATAAATTAACTAACAAACGTGGTACAATTTTTTTGCTAAAAAATCTTTTAGGCCAATACGTCTTATCCTTTTCCACTCTTTTCACTGAGTGGAAAAGGTTAAAAGAGTTATTCGACAAAAATCAAAACTTGCGGTTCTAAATAGACCCCTTCTACACGGCTAGGTTAATAGAAATACTATTTATATTAACTAAATTTACTAGAATTTAGAAGGGCCGCACGAAAAAGTGTGGCGGGCCGCGGGTTGCTTACCCCTGTTCTATACGGTTGCGAGAAATGGACTATGTTGGGATCGTGAAATTGAAAACATTTTACACATAAGAAAATGAGAAGAAGTTCGAGACAATTCCCCCTACTTCTATTTGAATAAGTCACATAATAATAAGTGGCATATAGCGCCCCTAGCGGGAACAAGTGGCGTCTTCTTAAGTGATCCCCTTCAACAAAATGGTCATTCACGCCACTGACAAGGGGTCCTGTGGGCGGTGGTTTCTATCTCTTTACATTAAGACGATACTGCATTTCGCTCCGTCAAGATGTAGTCGCCATCTTGTTGCGTTACACACGGATGCCGCCATGATGACTCCTCCTCAGCTGTCCTTTACGCTTATACTGATACGATTTTTATAGAATTAATAATTGTGTTATTTATATTTAATTAAATTATGGCCACCTTTCATTTGATTATAGATAAGATAATATTCATTTTATTTAAAATGAGATAAAAGCATGGCTAGTGGTTATAAAATAATTATGGCGAAGAATCTGCATTGTTTAGTATTTTTCAAATAAAAATAAAGAGTACCGCAACCGATAGCCAGAAGCTACGCCATCTTATATGCATAAAGACAGAATGATTCATCTCGGATAAAATATACGATTTTTAGCATATCATGTAAATTCTAATGCTAGTTCATACCCCACGTTCTATGCTGATTAATTTATTATTTAAATTCCCAAAGTACGTTCGCCGTAGTTGCCGCTAGGGGGTTGAGTGGCCCAAAGAAACAAAAGTTTCGAAACTACTTCATTGTTTAAAATTTATAAGTAACTAAGTGGCATTTTTAGACCGTTTAAGTTTGCGCAAACGGAAGCTAGAAGAAATATGGACTAGCTGAAAATTTATGTGAGCTTAATTGAAAATATTTCAGTGGAACTTGCGCCAAGTCGGGCAGAGTGCGGCAGTGAGAGAGCGAAAAATATTTTCCGAAATTAGCATCGTCGTTTTTATTTTGGCGGCAAACACAAAAGTTATTAAGACGGCTGTTCCGTTTTCCGGATTTCTTTGTGACGGCATAACAATATTGAATTGATTGCGCGACACAAAGTGAAACAACCCCTTCTAGAGGAAATAATGGACGAGAGCTGTATGAATATTTATAGACAGGGGGCTTGAGTGGGTCCGAGGGTGTTTATTTATAAAGCAATTAGAAACAGAAGCAAAGACAAAAGTGTCCAATGAAAGGCGAGGCGTCTTAATTCTGCTTAATTAAAAATTTACATTACGGGCCAGAGGCTATAAGTCGTAAACACTCCACTACACCGCCGCCATATGGCCGCAGTGAACATATCGCTTATATTCCGTGATCACCATATGACGCACACATTTATCTTCATACTTGATATTAAACATACGACTCTAATTAATAAAATATTATTTTATTTAATTAATAAAATCGATTAAACATTAAATAGTTTTCAAAAATATGGTACAAATGATAAAAAAAATCATTTCAAAGATTTGGAATAAAATATTTATCACTAAAGTGATACTCAGCATCTAATACAGGGGTGAGCAACCTTTTTTTACAACGGGCCAGCTACAAACTTAAAAATGTGCATGTAAAAAATTTATCATAATACAAACACTGAATGATGAACTCAAATTATCTCTCTATCAACAAAATTAACCTAGTATAAAAATAAAACACCTATTAATAGAAATACTATTAACCTAGTCGTGCTGTTGTTAAAAAATAGGGAATTAAACATACCCTGCATTCATAAAGACATGGAGAGGAGTGATTTCCTCTGAGCATATTAATGAACTGAACTCAAAATTACAAATTTAAGACTGATTAAAAAAATCCAAAGGAGTGCCAACAGTACAAATAGTAAATTTGGAGTAGTTGGGAATGATTACCGGACAGTTTTAACTTCATAATTTCATAATTTCAGATACCTTATATTTTAACTAAAGCGTTTTTATGGACGGAAAGTGCACAAAACCTTAAATTGAATATTAATCAAAATGTAATTCAACAATAAAAATATACTAAAGCTTTAATTTTTGGTTATATAATAAGTAAATAAACCAAAATTATTCCTTTTTACTTGAAAGGTTCGCCATTGGGCTTGTGATGATTAGTTTACCTCTACCTTTATGTTTATATAACTAATAGGCTTATGTAAACGGCCGATGCCGTTTCAATTTGGGACCCCAAGTTATTGATTTTTCTCGAATAACTCTTTTAATATAAATCCTATATGTCCCATTTTTTTTTGCATTTGTCTAAAAAAGTCTAAAGAATAAATATAAATAATCAATAAACCTTATTGTCCGCAATTGTGAAAAAAAATCATAAATATTCGCTGCAGTTGCCACGCGAGCGATGTTTATTTTCGCTCCGTACCGAATGCGAGTGAGAAAAAATATCTACGTGTTATATTGATTAGTAAAAAAATCCAAAATATTGACCAAATTATGAGACATATCATGAATAATTATTTTTATTCTTAGAATAATCCATCTTTGAAACTAATATCAAGGTATTGTCAAAGAATTCATCAATAGCTTTTTATACCTTAATTTCATACTCATTGGCCAACACCGTTGGTTTTGATCCGCCGTGACGGATCAGTTAAAAAACAGCGAATGATATATGTGGAAAATGACTATAATTACGTCTTGGGTATAATAAGGATGCAGGATAGGACTAGAGTAGAATAAGTAAATAATTTTAGAATAAATTTGATATTAGATTTGGTCCGATTCTTTAATTCCCTGAAAGTTTTCGTTTTTTCTCAAATACCTCTTTTAATATAAATCCTAGAAGTCTAAAAAAGTCTATAAAATTAATATTATAAATAATCATTGTTCTTTATTGTCTGCAATGCAAAAAATAAAAATATTCACTGCTGATGCCACGCTCGCGATGTTTCTTCTCCCTCGCATCCGGTACGATGTGTCGAGTACGAGTGAAACGTGAGAGTGACACGTGCATCCAAAATATTGATAAAATTATGATTTATATTTATTCTTGACTTAAAATCCTTGGGGCATCTTTCAGACCGAGCAGTAATGGAAAATATCTGAAAAATATAGGATTATATGAGGATTAAAAAAAGCTCAAATCCGGGCCACAAGTATATAGGTTAAAATATTTTACTTTATTCTTCATGATTTCTTGTTTTTAAATCTAAACTAATCTGAGAATCAGATGCATAGCTTTTTTATCATTCATACTATTTTTTTGAGAGACTTATATTAAGTTCTGAGTGTGGCCCTTCGTAATCGTGTAACAGGATAAAGCCTTTTTGATTGACGAATGCCAGACGCTTTTTCAGTAGTTTTTCATGAACTTTTGCAGCTACTGATCGTATGTATCGTTTTTTTGCGATTTAACACCTCGCGGTGGATTATCCTTATCTAACCATTGTTGATCCTTATCTAACCATTGTCTTTTCAGGACAATATTTGCATAGGTAATCCATTTTTCATCGCCTGTTTGTGCCTTCTTTAAGCTCTCAAAGTATTACATGACGAATATTCACTTTTTTAATCTCATTTTTAAGGGTTCGAAATAACACCACTGTAACACACTAAATAGTTGTCGAATGACTGACAAGTCACTTATCTATCTAGTAAAAACAAAGATCCTCTTGTCGGGTAAATCACTGCGAGTAAATCCAATCAATAGAAACTGTCTATTTTAATCGGAAGTTACTTGTGATTCAACTGAATAATATATTAGGAATTATCGGAATTAATCTGCAACTTTTCTCTCCGGAGAAAACGGTTTGAAATTCGAAACTTTCAAGGATCTTAAGCCCATTTTTATTAAATTATATTAATATATTACACGTGTACTTTCAATACAACTACATGTTTTTGTCTGTTGTGTTTTATGTGAATATGTAATTTCCAAAATATGCCAAATTTAACTGCTCGCCATAAATTATTATGGACTGTTTTAATTCATTGTTTTGGCAATGAATAAAGTTACACGAGTAAGTCTAGTTGGGACGTTTAGATCTGATTACATACAACTAGGCATACTTGTTATTCATCTGTAATAGGTTAACCTCAATACTTACGTACATGTCTGGAATTATGCAATATTTCGCCAGAATTCGCGAAACAAATAATATTTGTGCTAAATCGAATAATAATTTAATTAACTATGAAAAACTTCTTCGTAGATATTTTTAATGTAAGCTAATTGAATTTGAAATAAATAATCTGATTAGCCCGATTAAGGTAGTCGGAATGATTTATTTATTTTTTAATTAAAACTGAGTTTGTTGTGTGTTTCACTGGAGTTATAATTAAAAAATAGAGTGTTGCGCAGATTTCTGAACAATTTAAAGGACATAAAAATATCCGTTTCGAATATTAGCGTTCAATTGTGTCTCTGCATATTTTATCATATGGTTCGATCGCAAAAATGGCGGGAAAATATAATATTTTCGACGATATTTATTTCGTTCCAATTTTTGTTCCGGACAGAGTCGCGCTGACACGAAATGACGGATCGCTTTTTTTTTAATACCGCGTTGAAAAAATTTCACAATCGACCGATCGCATTGTTTCCTTTATTACTTTAATTAACGGCGATCATACGCAAACAAACAAACGGGTGATAAATAGCCGGTCGCGAATAGAATTTTCAGAAAATGGCGAAAAATAAAATAAATATATATATATATATGAAATTCGTGTGGGAGTTGGCGATGGGGGGCGGTGGACGTATGCAAACAACATCTGACACTGGAAATGGATTGGTCTCATGTGTCAGGGGGGCCAGGTGTACCAGCCCTAATTTAATAAGTGGCAATGACCCCTGGGCCATGACTCAGATACCCTCCTATTCCCCTCATCCCACTATTCCGTGGTGCAACTTATGGTCAGCCACGATAGCATCGTTTGGATAGTCTATCGACTTGCACTCTGTTTACTCAGGTATCAATCCTCGTATATCTATATACTCATAGATAAATAATTAATATACAGAACGACCTCGCTTAGTGGTAACTAAACCGTTCTGGACAACAACGAGATTATTTTAATACAAAATAAATAAGAAAAAGTAGTAGAGTGTTTTTGATAGTGACTTGGAACTACAGATCCGTGGCTATCAAGCACGTCTTGGGTACCAGGATATTCTTCCGACCGACGTCGAAGCTTTGGACCAAGCTGCACTCAAGAAGAGACTCTATATATATGCGTTAAAGATATAGCAATCCCGTTGGTCTGCTGAGAGTACGGGCAGAACTGGTTTC
>JAGXCT010034918.1:1370-18048 GCA_022495035.1 Philopotamus ludificatus
TATTGAATTTTGAGGGCTGAAAAACAAATATTCAGCGATGTCATAGATGAGATGAAAATTTTATTTGTGAAGAAGAATTGCGATTTTTTTTTCATATAAATTCTACAAGTATATATATAACATTTATATACCTACATCATATAATGGAAATATACAAATAATTAATCTTCATATTACGTTATATGTTTTTTTATTTGTATCCAATCATTTCTCATAAATATTCAAATATATCATACATTTAATTGATGTTCTGTGAAAATACTCATAAAAATTAAATATAGAACTTCATACAAAATTAAGAGATACTTTATAATAAAAAAATCGCAAAATGAATATTTTTGTTTGAATAAAAAAAAATATATCAGTGAGGAAAGCCCTGGTTACAACTTAAGCCCTGACTATTGTACGTGCACATGCATTCAAATCTTTTATTGATAGCATCGACTTTTTAAAATACCAACTCTCAAAATTAGTGTTTCTGCTCTTGAGTTTTTTCTCGAGAATTATTTTCTATTTTTTGTATTTCTCGATTCTAGTGAAATTGTATAACGTCGGCGGGCAACACCATCTTTGTTGTTGCATTAATATTTAATATCACCGCCGATAGATGCACTGCCCCCCCTTCCCTCCTTCAATTATATAGCTATCTACCTACTATCGGAAATTGATATAGATGCCCCGGCGGAGGTATGACAGATGAGTCAGTTGCGGCCTTGAGCCAAACCGGAAGAAAGGTGATCCGCACACCGGCTGTAATTCAAAATGTAATAAAGTGGTATTGGTGTTAAAAATTTCGGTTTTCATATTCCTTCTCCAAACCATCCGAAGTCCACGCTAAAATTATTTTCCTAGGATTTTTGAAATATAAAATATTGATAATTTTAATATTTTGTATATTTTATATTTTATTATACGTAGAATTCCTTTCATATCAAAATTATTAGAAAGATAAATAGGCCATTAAATAACTCCTTAATATCATAACTATGGCTCAGCGCATGTGGTTTCACCACTTGCATAGCACTATGTTTTTTCTCGTTCGCACTTGCACATGCGCGATGTTTTTGTCGCACGGAGAGCCAGTATGTATCCAGTAAAGAAAGATAAATAATAAAATATTGCGTCCGTGCTCATGTAAAATTAAATTGTTGTTTTTATTATTTTTTTGAAATTGCGAGCAATGAAGGTTAATGATTATTTATGTATATATTTATTCTTTAGGCTATTTTAGACAAATACAAAAAGTTTGGGACACGTAGGATTTATATTAACAGAGTTATTTGAGAAAAATCAAAAATTTGGGATTTCAAATAGATTGGCACTGCTAGGCTAATTCCATTGGCACTGCTAGGCTAATTCCAAATTCCAAGATGGCTTCAATGAATGCTGTTGCAATGTGTATTTAGAATAATGGTTTTTTTTTACCCTATTATTGTTGAACCGTGTAAATCGTGGTATGGACGTATTCAACAATTTAAAATATGCATTGGTAAAAAATATTTTTTTTTGTCAATTTCTACACAATATTATAAATTTCTACAGCAAATTTGTATAAGCCAAACTGCAGACATTATATTAAAAAATATAAAATTGACAACCTAATCAGACAATCATAAATCACTGATTGTTTCTATATAGACTGATTGTGTCTCTTTTTTGATTATATTATTTAATTTTGGCATTGTGAAAGCGCTATAGATGAATTTCTTATCTAAATTTATCTAAACAGCTTCATGGACTCAGATTAAGATTTTGTTTCATCTAATATTAAAAATCTTTTTTTAATAAATTGTCCAATTTATATAATATTTTAAACAATTATTTTCTCTTAAATGAAAGTTAGTTATTAGATTTTTTCGATAGATAAATAACTTTCTTCTCATTTATCGTATAATTCTCACTGAAAATTGTGACGTCTCTATTGAATATAACAACGTTTAAATTTCATAAATGTAATTCAGAAAAAAACATTAGTTATAAGTATTCAATATTTTTTTAAATGTTATATAAATATAAATAGAACGTCTAAACTAATAAGGATATTAAATTCATTTTTAAATAAATTACGAAGACGTAAATGGTTTAAAAAAAATGCCGTCGTCTTAATATTAATTCTAATTTAGTTTCCCTTGAATAATTTTATAGTGTAAATATGTATAGGATCAGGTGTATACACCATGGCGATATATTCAATTCTAATCTTTTTATGTGACATATTTATTGAAAAAAGTTAAGCAAATATTTGCAGCGGCAAATCGATTTTGTATCGTGGAATGGTGGGGCAGGTTCAAAAATCTCACGGCTTCTCTATTTTTCCCGTAAAGAGTTTTCTTTTGATGTTGAAGCAACAGCTCACAGGGTATCCTCTCTAAAGTAGGGATTTTCCCTACTTTAGTACGTTCGATCAGATATGGTTGAACTTTCCTTGATCCCTGCTGCTCTTGTAGTTATTTCGATTTGGAATCGACTGCACATTGTTACGAATGCAGAGAAAAACGCGGCATTGTCTGGCTGCTTCGTTCTACAGAGAATAAATTCAGTCTTTTAAAACTCGTCCTAAGAAATGTTTATATTAAATTTTTCGATAATATTTTTTCAATCGTGTTCACGTTGTGAATAGATATCAAAGATATCCTTGAACTAACATACACGTGTCGGTATGTATCTCCCATATTTCACGCTGATGAAATAATTTTTTTGACGTAATACATTTTTTGCGTGTTCCATCGTCGATTTCTTTTTTTATTGTAAAGCTGGTGGCGAAGAAGCTTTTGAACTTTTATAATAAACAAAATTTGTTTCATTTCGCACCATCAAAGCAGCGTTTCCTTCAAAGGGAGTGTTACAAGAAATAAATATAAACTTCGATAAAACACTCGTATTATGTAAATGTTACGCTGCAAACTTATCTACATTCAACCTGCCGTGTTTGGGCTCAATGTGTTTTTTTACGAGACCAAAATGTTGTAAATTCATTTTTACTACCGATATAATGACGGCAAATAATTAAAAATATCAGTTTAACTGATATTGTTTGTTTGATTCATTAGAAATAGGTGCTTTTAAGATAATTTAAATTCTTCCAGTGCAAATTTACAATACTTTGCGAGCAGTTGTATGCAAATTGTAAAGTTGAAAGCGAATCGCGTCGTTGTGCTGTTGAACTTTTAATTCATAAAAAATTGCAACGACAACTTTTATAATGAGTTATGAGTACGCTTTGTACACTACTTGTATTTAATAATAAATAAAAATACAAGAGTGCTTAATAAATTATTTTTAATATTATTTCATTAGTGAACAGAAGGTTTTTTTGGTAAAGAAAATGCCGGAATAATCTGAATACCATCTAATGATTTATCTTTCGCAATACGATTATTTTATTATTATTACTACACTTATATACGGTAAAGGAAAAAAAATACGATTTCTTATTTAGACAAAATAGTTATTTAAACAAAATCTGTAAAATATTATTCTGTAAGGTTTTAGTGATTCATAGTGAATTATTTCCAAAACATGTCACTAAATATAAAATAAGATTTTTTTTCAGTCAATGATAATGCAGATAGACAATGTATTTAATTAGATGTAAGTAATTGTATTTTTTCATTTCAGATTGCTGTAGAGGACCCACTTCTCAACTTCAGTAACAATCCTTCAAAAAAACGGATCGGTTTTATATCTGGATAGTAAAGATAACATTATTGAATGTTCTAAAACCGTTAGAGAAAAATCTCGCGGCGTCCAAATTCATGGTTTATTCTTTTTCCTAGTCTTAAAAATTATTCATTAGTTTTAACCATAGACAACCGAGGTCTTATAAGAATCTCCTTAGATTGTTTTACGAATTATACTTCATTAATAAGTTTAATGTATCATAATTGATTTTAACAACACTCCCTAATTTTTGGTTTACCCCCACTATCACAACTTCTGATCGTTTAAAACCGAAAAGACATGATTGATAGGACTCAAGATTTTTCTATATATATTCCAGATGGTCTGGATAATTTATGAAAGTTTGAAATGAAAATTGATTTTAATCCTTTATTAACCGATCTGACACGGCGGCTCGAAACCAACGGCTCTGACCGATGGGGTCAATTTTGTGAGTTTTGTTTTATGAAATTAGATCTTAAGCATTTCAAGTCAAGACATTAATAAATTATTTATCAATATCTCGAAATTTAAAAAAATGTATTGTACTAAGTATAACAATGGCTATCCTTGATGTATATAAGTAAAAAACTCCAAAATATTGAAAAAAAATTGAATTTTCTAATAATTAATGCGCTAGTGACGTGCGCGCACATCGACGGTCTACCGCAACTGAGCCGCACGCGCCGAGAAGTTCACCTCCCACTCTGAGACGTGTGAGGTTTCACTCGTTTTTTTCTCGCTCGCACCTAGTACAGAGGGAATAGAAACGCATATTATCGTCTGTATTTTTTCGCAATTGCGGACAATAAAGGTCATTGATTATTTATAATATTTATTCTTTAGACTTTTTTAGACAAATACAAAAAAAATTATGACATGTAGGACATACTAAAATAGTTTTTCGCGAAATAACAAAAGCTTAGGGTCTCAAATAGACCCACGCCATCGGCACGTCTAGGTTAAAAAAATGAAATATCATAAATGTGTCTCTTAAATCTTATATTATTCTTTAGATATGAAAGATTACCAAGATATCTTTAAAACAATGCTTACCGTAATTTTTTAACCTAACGCCAGCTGGAAAAAATGATTAAAAAATTGAATTACCTAATATTATTTTTAATGAATAATTTGTAATAGTTTATAATATGCCTAACTGACATTAAAATAATTTTATTCTAGACATTGTCCTGGTAGGATTAGTAATTTTGCGTAGCAGATAATATAGCATTAACACAAGTGAGTGATACATTACACGACAAAATCTGGACGTGTTTGCTCTGTTCTCTCGTATCTCCTGGCAGACAGGTCGGCCATCTCCCAAACACATACCCCTCACACATAAATAAGGCCTTTTGTAAAATTGTTTCTAAAGTTAATATTAACGCCCAGGTTATGAATATTAAAACGGGAATGAGCAAACACCGGACATGAGATCAAACGTAATAAAATCTTATTATTTAAAGTTAAAAATTAGCATTAAATTTTACGAGGCACTTTGTTTGAAATATTCATTCTTAACGATGTTGTGGACTACCTTATGATATAAACTTTAAAAATTTAATGACGATCACGAGCAATGAAGATTGATTGATGTTTATATTCGTCAACTCATTAGTGTCGAACTAATGAGTCGCAGCGTCACAATCCCTTTGGAATGTCTTCATTTCTTTTTTTAAGCCAGTATCTTTAACTCTTTTTTTTGTAGAGATCAATATGTTTCAGCAGCAAGATAAATATATAATGTATAGCTAGCACGTGAACTTTGTAATATTTTTTTTGTTCGAAAATGGCTGTAATCGAAAGGATTTGGCCGTTCGTGTTGCGACATGGAAATCAATTACTTTTCCAGCGGAGCGCTGCTCTTGTTTATTCACGAATAGTGCTTCACGTACATCTTTTTTATGGCGATTGTGAAAAATGTTTCAATGTTGAAAAAAAATGTACAGGGAGTTCTGGAAAATTCGGCGTACGTAAAAAAATAAAATTGTTTTTATTCATTGTGTTTCTGTATTGAAAGAATAATTGTATTATTTAAATTGCTCCATATTTCTTCAATATTTATTTACAAGCTGTGAGTATCATGGTACTAATATCAATATTATAAATACATATGTATATAATAGTAATGATTTATTTTATTTATAATAAAAGCAAATATAAATGAGATTATTTATTCTTAATACATTCTTATTCCTAAATTAAGGTAATTTTCGTTATTAATTACAGATTACAGATTTTATTTACTAATCTAACGCCAACATCGGGTCCATTGCGGTAAGCTGGCGTTTTAATAATTAAATGCTTTCGAAAGTTCAATTTATTTTTGGGTCTTATCACAAGTTTGTCAATGAAATTATTTTATTTTAAAGTTTATCAGAAATCCACCTACACTATTTATTTCGTTTAATCGATGAATTTTTCTTCAGGATTAATTAATTAAGATTTTTTTTAGAATTAAGTTATTTTGTAGAATAACTTCTACGTTATTTGATATAAATGTTTAATATTTTTTTTGTTTCTTTCGGAAAGCCAATGTTGCGTTAGATTTTTGCACGCGTAAAACTGGTTGTTCAACATCAAGTGTTGAAAATAAACTTTATTTGGGTAAAAAAACGACAAGTTACCTGTTGCAAAATGGTCAGATAATAAACGAGCGAAACTGAGAAACAACAGACAATCATATATAAGCAAAAAAGGCAGAGAAGTAACTTGTAAAATAATACTAGGAATGGAATAACTTGAAATATAATATCAAATATATATGTATTTAAAAATTCATTTCACCAAACTAACTTGTTTTTTGAGTTGATGAATAACGTTGTAACTGCATTCGTGAACCACGTTATTCCGTACATTCTTAGTGTTTTTTTTATATATAGTTTGTTAATTTTTTAGGAAACTGTAGTGTGTTTCTCGAAAACTGCAAAGTACAACTTTTGTTAGTTATCACCTTATTCGTGAGTCATAGTCCATTGCTTATCCATCGCGTTTATTGATCAATTTTTCATTGTATAGTTATGGTTTTTTACAAGCACCTCTTTATACTTAAGACATGAATTTTGAATAATGATAATTTGATATCTGCTAATAGATTATATGTTAGTGAGTTATTAATTTATTAAGTATTAATTTATTTCGACTACGATTAACAGATAGCAAAACAGAAAGATTCTAAAGTTACAAGAATAATAAGTCCCTTTACACACTAATATTCCCACAGTGACAAACACACTGGTATTTTTTTATTAAGTTAGATTGAAATTTATATTATTTATTCAATGCAGGATAGGTGGCATCAAATTAATTAATTCAAACGTGCTAAAAACTACCAACAAAAATATTCTTATAAAACATACGGAGGTATTGGGTCTCTACCTCTTATATAATACTCCTTGGCCAGTGCTTTAAAGAATTCCCTGAATTCATAGTTTTCGCCAGACGCCTATCCGACAACTTACTTAGCTCAAACGCGGCTAACTTTCATTGTCAAAATAATATGCATATTACCTACAACCCATAACACCAGTTTTCTTGAGATTTAAATTTTAAATATTTTGGACATAAATTACGAGAAATTAAAAAAGGAAATTTCGATTTTTAATGTACTTAAATAAACCGTATTTAAATTTTATTTTACAGCTTTTTGAATATATTTTTTTATAGTCTTCTAAAATTAAAATTAAATATAATTAATAAGACCTGAATATATGTTATCATCATTTTATTTTGCAAAAATATTTAGCCTTTATATAAATCATTAGAGATTAAACATGGTAAGGCCATATTTTTATGAATAATATAAATCTGTCATATTGTATTGAAGATAAAATATTTAATTTTCCATTTGGTGAAAGTGTTTATATGGTTTAGGAGACCTACCTGTAATAATCCAAGACTTGACGAAAGACCCTATGCCTTATATCCTTATTATTCCTGTGCGCGGAAATCCTGGGCCGATAAAGGAGGTTGATGCTCTCATTCTGTCTGGTAAGCATCCGAGACTCGCCGTCTAAAATAAATTATTTTATTACGACCAATTACCCAAATGTTGACATAAACTGGTTGGCTCGCGTTAAAAACTAATTTACTAAATGCATCAAGTGCTGCCACCGCTGTCGGTCCTGAAAACGTTTTTATTTTCGGCATAAAATGGCAATAAAAAAATTCACGTATTTAAAACGGCCTCCTGTACACTTTTAATTGTGGCAATTTTCAGTAGGCAGATTCGAGATAAAATTTCTGAAATAATATCTCGTACTCGAGTGAGTATAAATCAGTGATTCTCAAGTTAAAAAATGTTAATAAAAAATAAATATTTTTCTATGAAAACATATCGAATCAATTTAATCAAATACCAACATAGAAAATAGGGAGAAAATTTCTTGCTAAAGAGCATGCATTCCGCTCGAATATCAAGCTTTCATAAATAAATATCTGGCTTCAGCTAGTTCAATCCAGAGCACCAGTCAATATGCAATAAATAATATAACGTAATTCCACAGGGGTTGTTTTATGTGTAATGGATTTCGCAAAGAGCAGAGTTATATGGGGGTGTGCTATCAGCGCAAAACTGTGATAGCTCGACAATGGGCTTTATCGTAACAGATTCTATTATTTTGTAAAATAAATTGTTCATTATTATAAACCCACGTTGACTTCCTTTCAAGTTTATGGAGTGCAAGGCTTGGATGCACTTCAAAGAGTAATGCAGCCGGTTCCATCAACAACTCCCGGTACATATATTTCTGAGTCGAGGGTCACAAGAAGTGCCTTAAATCCACTACAAGGCCTGGGCTTAAGATCTGTAAACAGGTCGTTATATTATCTAGGTCACTTTACCTCAACGACTAAATGAGAAATCTCGTGAAGTTCACTTAGCAAATTGCATTATTTTTTTAACGTTAGCAATGCTAATTAAAAATCACATTCTTTATATAAATATTTGTTTAAAAACTATTTGCTGTCTAGGTTGTTTGATTTAATATTTTTAATATAAAATATTAAATTAATGTATATTTCATTTCATTTTTTTAAAATGGTTATTTCATATGAATAGCTAGAGATATAAATTATTATCGAGTAAATACTACAAACGCGTTAACTTATTTTATATATGGTACCAGAGGCGGTTCGTGGGTAAAATATTTAAGGGTGCTGTGAAAAATTAAAAATTTATATATCTCATATTATATTTAAAATAAAATAAAGGTGAGGTACAAATACTAAATAATATTTACAATTAACCTCCTTCCCACACTTCGCTACTCCGAATTAATATAATAATAATTGTTGTTTATTAATAATATTAATAGCTAATAAGGGTTATAAACATTGTTTGCTATGCTTGAAAATCTTGTTTACATAAATTATCTAGTATTTTTTTCCGATATCTAAATCATGATATATTACATAATTTCTACGCATTTAATAAAATAGATTTTTAATGAACAAGAGAATATGGCGAATGTGTTAGATAAAACATTTCAGTTTAAATCTCTATCCATATTTCATTCAAAACTAATTTTATTACAATTGTTGATGCACATCAAATCTAACGGTACAAAATACCAAAAAGATGTAATTTTTTGTAAAATATATTAAATGGTTAATCGATTATATGACTCGACTAGCGATATGACTTTGAGAAATGTCTTTTTTTTTACTAGTGATTTCCTTTTTTTATTTTAAATCAAAGTTGATCTACTTTCTCTTTGCACACCTAATCACAAATTATAGCAACTGTTATGTTTCTTTGATTGATACAGTTTTTTTTTCAATTTTATTTGACGATGGACGACTGGCATGACAATATTTTTAAGCACCACTCGCCCATATAAAAATAATAAACAGCTTTTGCAGTCAACCCAAACTGCTAATATAGAGACCACGTTATAGAAACCCACTACATAAAAGACTAAAAGCTTACAAAATAAGAGGTTAGTTTTTTATTTATATTTTTATAAATTTTAATAAGTCCATACACAAAACATTTCAAAAGAAAAAGGTTTAATTTGAAATGAAAAAGGGTTAATTTGAAGTTAAAACCTGTATATTTTCAATAACCTTGTATATTTTTAGTTCGTTTAACAGAGTAGAGTAATAGCTCTGGTTACCAAAGAGTCGATTTACTTGTCGATTATAAAAGGACAAGCCTTGCTTTACTTTTCTAATGTAGATTAAAATATAATATAGAATTCCGCAGGCAGCTACAGATTATAATTTTAAATCTTCAGGCTTTGCATGAAAATTTATGAAAATAGACGAAACGCATAATTAAACTGTGTTCCGATTAAATACCTGCTGCCTGTTTACGGCACTAGAGTTGATATAAGCAAAGTTTATAATATCCAGAGCAATCTGTTCATCGCAGGAGCGCTCTCCGCATGATACCTGAATCGTTCTCGTCTTGATTAAAGACTTTAATTTGGCTGGGAAACAAACAAATGGATCTCACTTATAGCGTACCGAATGCAGACTGCTTGCACATGACACTTGTGAATAATTAAATTTTCCAACAGTCGACGCGTGCGCTTGATTGTTTTTTGCTCCGAACAATGGCGACAAAACTGCGATTTAATTTCCGCTCTAAACTTCTGGCAAAATCCAAACCTCGTTTACGATGTCCGTCGAAATATCATATAACCGGACGAGAAAGGTTAATATTATCTGATGCACACGAAACGCAAACGACTCGTGCCACTTTAAAACGCGCATGAGCAACAAATGCGATTCGATTAGAATAAAACAATCGTACAATGTACCAAAGTTTCACCACTTTTTTCCGCATTATTTGAAATATGATATCCGTTGTCGGGAGCTAGCTAACCGTGGAGACGTAAATTATACAGAGAGGCTGTCGATAGTTCTGAAACTAGTATAAAGTGGTTAGTACTGCAACCAGTTTATTGCAGTAAATTCAAGTTAGGGTCAGTTTTGTGACCGCACCTGCTAAACTTTGTCGCGAATGTCTCTACAATGAGCACGACGTAATGATCCTCGAATGGTGATATAAAACAGAATAGTTTCAACGTAAAATATATGGCATGCCAGAACCAAACGTAATGAAATCAAGGGTTATATACAATTTTGTCGAATGATCATTAGCATTTATTTAATCATAGTGCTGGGTGAATGTGTTGGTGAGTATTGATGCTAGAGGTGTATTGTCGAACTTCATATAATTGGAGTGGCCGGGTTCATTGCTGATATTAGAGCCGATAATAAAATCCTGCAGGATACTGCCGAGGCGTGATCTGACTGTCGACGCTACTGCCATCTGATGTTATGGCGCTGATATGATATAGGTGTGTCGAATATCACCATGGAATATACATGTGTATTACAGATCAATATGAGACTTAAGGAATATCGTCATAAATATGTTATTATATCATTAAATGTTTTATTAAATATTTTAAAGCTTGATTTATATAATACTGTTTTAAGCTAATGTAGGATAATACCATTTATAACATATTATCCATCATCTATTTTCATGTAATTAGGTTTTTTTCTCCTCTTGCCATTTATGTTTTATTAGAATGGTATTATTCAAACGGAGGCCGCGGCATACTGGTGTTCCGTGAGAGGCTAGGAGTGCCGTGAAGATTTAGGATCAAATTAATACCAGGCTTAAATGCAATGAAGAGTTGGAGTGAGTCGATTTGCTATTGTATTTTATTCTACATAATTTTAATTTATATATTTTAGTCATGCAGAATTATATAAAACATATTTGAACCCTTTAATCGCTAAGACAATTATATGGATTTTTACCGTACGCCGTATAAACTTCAAATAAAATGAAACGGCTAAACATATCGACACTCTAACAATTACATTGCCTACAAAAAATGTCTATGCATTGATTTTCATTTAAAAATATTATATTTATTTATAAATAAATTGGTAATATCGTTTACCGTGGCGCTGTTGGTTAGCCGGTTTCGCGTGCCTGCACGCCGTGGCGTCTGAACAGTTAAATTTACTTCCACTTTATTATAATTTGTTGCTTCGCATTATTATATATAGAAATTCATTTGAGGATTCCTTCTTCTTTCATGTCACGTTCTATAACGTTGGCGTTGAGGTCACCTTTATCCTATCCATTACTGCCCTGAACAAGTAGGTGGCATCTCCCCCAAATCACTGCCGTAGGACTTGACTTGCACCGTGAATCCTTCAATATACAGACGTCAGATGTGACTTTAAAATTTTGTACTTACTACATTAAATTAAAGTATCCACCTCATCATTCTTTTAATATCTCTCCAAATTCACTAATGTTATTAAGTAAATATCAAACCTTGAACAATATAAACTTTAATAACTTTAATAACTTTAAACTGGATAACTTCCAGAGATTTAACTTACAGATCAACCGCACTAGGCAATAGTATTAAGCTGGAGAGAATCTTAAAAAATAAAAGAGAACCCCATAACTTCGAAAAAACCCGGTTGCACTCCATATCCTTTATTGTTTATTGATTAATTTAATGATTTTTTAGCAAAGTCCGTTTGTTTTGTTTTCGTTAATTTTGTTAGTTTTATTGGCCAATAGCTGCAGTACTATTTGTAACCGTCTTTTTCAGATATATTCCGTTTGTTTCTACGCAGAGAAAGCAATTGGGTTTAATTTATTGACGTTCGGTGTATAAAAAAACTTCTAGTGCTTCGGTTATATAATATTCTATATTATTATTATTATTTGAATAAATTAAATGATTTATTTACTAAAGGACCCAGTATTTTTAAATAAAATAAATAAAATAGATTCAAGTTGATTAGGAAGAAAAGAACAAAATCTTCGGACAAAAATTGGATGTTAAGTTGTTTTTATCATAATAACTAAGAATTCTCTATTAGTTTAACTATAGGTTATAATAATATAAGTATACAACAACAAAGAAAATATGTATAAACCATTTGTAAGCATTTCTACAACATTTTATATGTAAATAAACAGTTATTAATAAAAAAATATATTTAATATGCCTAAGAACTCCATTACACATTTCTTTAATCAAAATAAAAGAATTTACCATATTCAGTCATCAGTTTTACAAGACTCCTTGCTAAATATTTAAATAATATATGTTTTAATGTTAGAGATTTTTCCTCAAATTCGTTTTCCAGCTTTTTTTCTTGATTCTTGTCTAAAATACATACGAGTTTTGTTTTTGAACTTAGCTTCAATATCAATTTTATGACATAAACCTATTAACTGATACATATATTTTTTTCATTGGTATTTACAGAGGTTATTCGTATATTTTCCGGTTTAAGTCCCTTATCAATTTATATTTTTTTAATAAATAGTTAAAAGCAACACTTAGAAATTTCCCAAAATAAGGAAAAATATGTTATGTTTCTTCGTTATTATGTTATCTTAGTGGTTATTTAATGATATTGATTGTTTAATAAATAAATTGTTTGAAAACACCTTTAGTTTGGATATTAGGATAGACCAAAAATTCGGAGCGGTTTCTGAATCCCTTATGCATGTATCGAGTTTTATATGAAAAAATCGATTTGGGAGGATTTTACAACTTTTAGAAGTAGTTTTTAAAATACCATTTTTATTGTACTTGCGTAAACGTCTGCCATATGCCGAGAGACGTATCACATTATATGGGATTTTATTTATTTATTAAAATATTAAACGAGTCGATCGCGCCATTGTGTCCACAGCATCGGAGCGCACCCGCCGACCCACTGAACAAGATTGTTTTTAAATTATGATATTAGAAAATTTCAGCCGGGAATTTATGCTATATATTTTCAATGAATATATTACGATAAGAGCGTTCTGGAATTGAAACATCTCGACGGATTGATACGGGTATTTCGGATGAAATATGAATAGATGGTATCGCGCGGTGGTCATAAAGTATTTTACATGACGTTATCGGCAATTGCCTATAGCGTGAAGCGCAATTCAGCTTTTTTGGAATTGAAAAATAAAACCGAGAACGGACTGAAACTGTGTTTTTTTCGTATTTTTTTGGTTAATTTTAACGAATGTGTGGCGAACGAGAAGTTAATTTGGTGGTAGCGACAGTATCTGTCTCAATTTCCATACGCGCGGGCAATCACGCGTTCACGAAATAAGGAATTATCCAATTTCAAAAAAATGTCACAGGAATAGAGGAGTTCCCCCTGGTGGTTAAAAAATGCTTATTTGTCGTTTTGTCATTTGTTATTTCTGCCGCTTCTTCCCCTTTTTAATTTGTTTAGAGCAAACAGATGCGAACATTTGTTCCGGCCCCGCGAGTTTCGACTCTGTAAAAATAAATATAAATTTAAGTAGACCTATTATTGAGATACGACAAAACCGATGCCAGTAGTCAAAGACCTTTAATCAAAAAAAGTTTCTATATGAAATTATAAAAAAATCAATGATATTTAAATATATTCATATTTGATACGAATTTGATACAATCGTGTGATTGATTAATTTTTTTTTCAAAGATAGTTTATACAGTGCTTTTGGCCTGTCTGAAGGCATTTATGGTAATTAAAATAACCACAACTCGATACTTTTGTAAATATGGAAAATATCTAATAAAATTACCATATTTCTTAGCTATATTAAATATTTTTGAATGTTTGTTTAAAAACAAATCTTAGGTTAAACCTAAAATAATATTATTTTTTACATTGATTATATTTTGAATTTATTTTTCTTATTTCTTCTTATTGATTCTTATTTTTTCTTATTTTATTATTATTTTTTCTTTAAATATTCTTATTGTTTTCTTATTTTATTATTATTTATTCTTATATTTTCTTATTTCTTCTTATTGATTCTTATTTTTTTTTATTTTTTTCTTATTTTTTTTATTTTATTTTATTTTTTCTTATTTATCCTTATTTTTTTCTTTTTTATTCTTATTTTTTTCTTATTTATTCTCATTTTATTATTATTTATTCTTATTTTTTTTTGTGTTCTTATACCTAACCTAACCTAACCTAACTAACCTAACCTAACCTAACCTAACCTAACCTAACCTAACCTAACCTAACCTATCCTAACCCAACCCAACCCAACCCAAATAATTCTTTTTGGAAAAAGCTGTGTCCCTGTGGAAGTAGTATGTTCTATGCTATGTTCCGTGACCTCGACTACCATTCGAGAGTCTGGTGATTTCCATACATTCAGCGAGTGAGTATCTCGTGGCTGGCAAATGATGATGAAGATATATTTGTTTAGGTTTACTATCAATAATTAATTAAATTATTATTTAAAAACACATGATTTAATCATATTTTCTGCTAGAAAAAAAAACAACTATATTTCATTGCTTAGAATAAGATTAAACATGTTTCAAATCTTAAATATCTTATTCTAACTGATAATTATTTCAATAAAATATGAACCCTATTTATATTATTTTTTTACTAAGATGCTTATGTCCTTATGTGTAATATAAATAATTTATTTAATTTAATAGTTTTATATGCATATCTCTATAATTTCAGATATAAATGAAATATACAGTTTTAAATTTACTTGCGAAAACCTGTTTAAATGGCAGAATAAATTTCCAAGTGTCGTTATATTGCTGTTAAAAAAGGCGATGGTTGTCTATCCCTCATCTTATTAAATGGTAGTTGCTCGATTTTTTTCTGGGCTCTTTCACGCAATAAGTAAACTTTAACAATGTTAGGAATCTCTTCGAATGTAATGGGATAAAAAAAGGGTGCGTTAAATATAGAATCTTGCGTAAATAGAAAATGGTTGGAATGAATATATTCAACAGCTAGTATGTAACTGTCCCGTTAAACTGAGCAATGATAAACCGCACTAAATTATTCGTTAATACACATAGATAATTCTAATGATGAAAAAAAAACTGAATGTTTTTTAGCTCATTAAGTAGTGCATTTCTGAGACGTCCTGTACATAAATTTCGCAACAATATTGCATTGTTGAGTGTATATCCCACGGCCAAGAAACGGTATTGTACCATGTTGGCCGTTTTAAATAAGGATTTTGGATAGTGGCCAATAATATGGTATACAGGATTCGCCGTAGGTGCAGGTTTAAGTGGTGGTTCAATAAATCTTCCTAGGCAAAAAGCTACCGAGACCTAATACTAGTATTCTCAAGCCGATTTACGTAATAAGCAACATTGGTCTCATAAATAAAAGATTTAGATGAAATGCACTGTAAATAAATATATATTTTATAAATTTAAATATGCTTGATATTATTAAACTCAATTTGCAATTTTAAAATCGGTAGACAATAAACCAGAATCTCATTAAAATTAGTCTAAAAACTCCGAATATTATTAATTTAAATAAAAAAGCTATATGGCGATTACATTTTTAAACCGAATTCATATAATTTAATAAATAAATTTATTAAATGGGTATTTTAAATAACATAAAAATGGTTAATTTAAATTGAAACACATGCATTACTAAATTACTTTGAACCATATAATGGAGGCCGTTTTTCGGCTCATATAAAAATCTAGGACTATAAGGGAGTCCTGTAATGGAACTATTGTGTTCCCATTCAATGTTCGTTTTTATAAAAGACTTTCAATTATTTGAATAATGCTAAAATGATATTTTATTAAAAGCACCAATTTTTGTATTAACTTTATATTTAAAGTTTTACTATAACTAATTATTATATTATTTTAATTGTTATAAAGCTCTTATCTTTATACATGCTATACTACATCTATAAACATGTACTAACACCACATTTCCCCCTACATGTTTATAAAAAATATATAACGTCTTTTTACGGAAAACTAGTTACCTTAATCTCTTTTTATTCATCAATATTAAATTTCTCATTACCGTAGTCCCCATCAAATACATCACATATTTGTGCCAGATCTTTCGCAAGGAGCCATTTATGGCGAATATCTAGGCTATGGCAGCGTAATGGTGATGTTTTTGGCTAAATATTCATTCCACATTTTCTACTTTTTTCACAAGTAAAAAATCCCAAATCATACTAAATCACGTGTAACTTTTTTATATAATTTAA
>JAGXCT010034919.1:0-31346 GCA_022495035.1 Philopotamus ludificatus
CATTGAATATCTGGTCTGGTGTGTAGCCTTTATTTTTTATAATTTCGGCGAATTCCGGAATATTTTTTTTGGAAAATTCTATGTCATCCGATGCAATTTCTCCTCGAGTTTTCTGAAAGCGTGTTTTACAAAAATACTTCACAATTAATCAGCCCGTGTTGTATAAAACCGTGCTTTAAGAGGCTTGGGTGTATTTTTAATTAATTTAATTTCGGATGGTTTTATTTATATAAAATCCCACTTTTTAATAGGAAATAAATATTAATAATTATATGAAAAGTTCATGGTCGATTTTGGATGGATTATGATTGACTATAATAGGTTAATAACTCGCCAAATTGGCAACACTGAGTGCACGTGCTGCCATCTCTAATTAATCACTCATGCGTCGCGGCCATTTTATTAATGAACTGAATCCATGTCAGATATTGCTTTATGTAATTAAATTTTCAATAAAATCGCAATAAGATTAATATTTATATAATCAATGAATATGAAATAAAATATTCGAATTATTATTTTATTTAAGATTCAACTGATGTATGAAAAATATATGATATATGTAATTAATTACGTGCTGAAGCATCTTGCAGAAAAAAATATAATCCTGATTAATAGCACGGTACGACGGTAAGCGACGGTACTCGTATCGCGTGTCACCTTCGATTGTAATCCGACACAGTTTCGCAACACGACGTCAATCAATCGTCACGAATCCGAAAAACATATTAATTGGTAAACTTTCATATATTATAATATTGCATAGTCGTCAAATTTTACGCGATGGCTCATAATGCATATAATAATGGGAAGAAGGCATTAATCTTTCACCCGAAGTTCCTCGGGTTACCGTAAATATCTATAGGAGGGATGGGAGGGTCGAGGTTTATGTCCCTCGCGGATTGAAACAGTCATTATAGACCATAGCCAATATCCTCGTCAGGTACGAAGACTGCGAATTTAATACGTCAAGTTTTAACGGGCACAGAAACTTGCAGGGACGTGCTAGATACACGGGTTTAACGACGCCTCGTCCAAACGGCCGGAATACGTAACGACGCCGAGTGCGTCGCTAGCTGCAGGCGTCGTCTAGTGCAACCGACCACCCTCTGCACCTACACCCCTTTCCTCGGTGTTATGTCTCACCCATGCACTTTTCATCAGGATATTGTAGCAAGTGCTTTTTCTTTAGTCGAAAGACGTAAAAAAAGGGCGTTAGAAGATTTTTTATTTAAAAAATGTGATTAACAATAGATTATATAAATTAAATCCAAATCATATCTTTTAAATATCATAGTGCATTACTAAAGTGCTCAAAGAATTTATAAAATAAATGTACGACTTATGTGTTCAGTTGACTATGAACTATAATTGTTTTAAGTTGGTTCCATAAAAGCATTCCAGACATCATTCTGATATTTTCTTCCCTTGTTTCCAAATGTAAATTAATCTTAAACCTCTACCATTAAAATCCTGATTAATTTCTATATTTAATACATTTTAATAAAAAAAAAACGTATTTTCAGAGACGATTTTCTATTCAAGATCATTTTTCGTTACTTCCTCCAATGACCAAAACTTTTTTTAATTATTTTTAGCTTCTTATCTTATTAGTTTAACAAATAAGAAATATCTACGTAACAAGAACTTTCGTCTCAAATCCCCTATACAAGTCTAAAATGAAAACTAAATATAATAACAAGGAATAATATCGTTTCTGTTGCAATTAGCACGATGTTTTTTCTCGCTCGCATCAGATAGGATGTATCAATTGCGAGTGAAACGTTCTGGTTACTGATTAGTTAAAAAATCCAAAATATCGAGCAAGTTATGAAGCATAAAAAAATATTTTTATTCTTAGAATACTCCATTCAAAAAAAATGTCAAGATATTGATTAAGAATTCATCAATACCTTGACTTGAATTGCTTGAGGTCTCGGATTGACCCCCTTCGGACTACTCGGTCGTTTTTAAACCACCGTGACAGATCGGTTAGCTTCTTCAGAAGGAGTGGGAGCTTCTGAGTACCGTAAAACATCGTGAAATTGGGTACTTTGGACACATCATTCGTCGACCAAAGTATTTCCTTCTACAGACCATTATGGATGGAAAAGTCGAAAGTAAACGTGGAAAGTAAGGTGTCGTGGCTTCACAATATTCGCAACTGGACCAGATTGGAAGGATTGTTCCAGAATTGAATTTTTCCAGAAACCAGAAATGGTCAAACTCGTGAAAAATACACAAATTTATGGAGAAGACAAAGACCAGAAGAAGGCAATGAAAAGATGAATTGAAATGATAAGAGCAAAAAGTTCTTTAATGAAATTCTAATTCTATTGAATAATACTAAGTTATTATATTGAATAATTAGGTTACTAAAATCTTAAGCACCTAAAAACTTGAGACAGCATAAATGCAATATTTTTTACAAATTATATGTTCTTTTATAAGGTTTCATAAAAATAAAGCAGATTTTTTTAATTATAAAGTCTGAAAGAAGCTGTTGAAGCTATCGTGATTTCGCAACATTCGCAACTGGACCAGAATGAGAGCTCCAGAATTGTTTCGGCTCGCCAAAAATTAGGAATTGTATTGAGAAAATATAAGAACATGTGGATCTGAAAGCGGACAAGGCAACTGAAGAATAAAGTATGAAAATCCTAGTGCTATAAAGAGTATCTGTGATGTTTCTTGATATTGGAAGCTTTATTTATTGTCGCCAAAAATATATTAAATATAAAAATACTACTTTCCACGATTAAATTTTCCATAGTCTTCTATAAATTTAATTAAAAAATGCAATGTATCGAAATAATAAATTAAATGGATCCTTCCACCGAGTAAAAGTTATCATTTACATGATCTCGATTTACACATAAAACCAATCTACCGTACAAACTGAACAAAAATTGTATTTACGACACTAAAATTTTATTATCCCTATCCAATATGATATCAAGCGACTTTACTACAAACAAATATAACTGATCAATTATAAATTTTAATTGGAAAATAATCAGAAACAGATCAAGAAATGATTTATTTGATTAAACTCGAGGTTTATTTTAACATAAACATACTTTAAGACCCCCCAAACGTCTTGGTTGAATCAACAGCAATTTCAATCATGAATCAAAGAGGTATAACACTTGACTATCAAAGATATATGACACTCGACACACTAATGAGGTTTATTTAAAATTAAATTAAAATGTTTATGTTACGTATATATCGATGGCATCACTTGAAAGCTCTCGACTCGTCTCTGGATTAAATAAACATTGAAGCGGCAATGTCTTTGTACATCAACACGGTTATCCCCTAGCGTTTGATGACTCATAATATTTCACATTAGATGGACACAGAGCATGAAAAAATAATACAATATTTCCAACAAATGAGTACAAATGCGAGTCTGTAATAAAAAATGTTTTCGTCCATAGCGTTTCCTTTTCATGTTATTTTACGAGCCATAAAATGCGAAAAGTGCAGCAATAATTTGTTTCTCATTATATCCATGTCCATCTCGTGTCGAATGAATCCAAGTGTCATCATTAAAAATTCATTGTTCTTCATATGACAGGGACGCCTTTTGTGCGCCGCCCAAGTTTCGCTGCTATAGAAAAATTCATATTTTACGACGCCATAACTCCGGTAAATGGTGAAAGCAAAAAAATAAAATAAATGCATGCGTCGAAGAGGGTCCGACAAAACGATCTTGAATGGATTATAACACAAATATAAAAACTATCCATTCAGAAAAATAATAATCAAGTTTATCTCAGCGGTGATTTCGGAGGGGACCGGGCCTATTAAAAATTTATTTCAAGTGCTCGAAATAATGGCGACATTTGTAAATATAGAAGATGTTAGTACCGATGTCATTTCACACTCGTGTTAGTAATAAATTGTTTGACATAAACGCGGAAACGGTTTGTATTAAATAAATATAAGCGATAGTGACGATGATGCTGCATTAAACAAGCAAACATTAGTATTTTGTTAATAAATCTAAAATTATAATATGATAACATCATCCGACTACATACGCAATAGTTGCTATTTATATAAGTAATTTATTTAATTGCGATTAAATAAAATAATAAATACAATCGGGGGCCATTCAATTTCGTGAGTTGACGCAAGAATATAAATTTCTTATTAAACTATAACTTATAACTATTTAGCCATACGTTTTTATATTGATGATACTATTTTTAAGTCTATTTCTTTCATTGCTATTTATTTATATTATAAGTCAGGTAATAAATTATGATATTGAGTAATAAATATAGATAGTTCTATTGTATGCACAATTTATTATAAAAATATCTAACAAAAGAAAACCAGGGATATAAATAATTAGGCCAAGAAAATTCACGATATTTATTGACCTTGACAGTTGATTTCCCTAACCTTTTCCACTCGGTCCACTTTTAGTAAAATCTATGAGTAACTCTCAAAATATTTTTTTTAAATTCATTAAAATAGATATTCATTGTGGAAATGAATAAGAAGCATCTATAGCAGGGATGGCGAACGAGTACCCCGCGGGTCATGTAGTGATATGCGTTTTTTAGATATGATTGTATTTTTATATACGATTGTAAAAAGCCTTCATCTAATATAAAATAAAATGATTTTTAATTTGCTACTTAATATATTTGATACACTAGATCAGTGTTGTCCAACAGAAATCGTTAGTGGGCCGCATAAAAAACAATTTATTAATTAATGTCGTATGTAATTCAACCAAACCCCCCCACCATAATTCAACCCACCCTTTATGATTTTAAAATTTAGAGCTAAATGATATACAATTATTTTAAGTCATTATTTGTTTTCAGTTTTGCAAGTCTATTTCACCCTTTTGCAAATGAAATTCATCCTTTTGCAAATGAAATTAATCTTTTTGCAAATGAAATTAGTCTTTTTGCAAATGAAATTAATATTAGTAGAAGGCTGAAAACTCCAATAGGGCCGCATACAAAACGAAATGGGCCGCGTGGTAGACATCACTGTACTAGATGTTGCTACATCTTTAAAGAGCTAGAGTGTGATTAGGGTTAGAGGAATAATATAGGTAGTTAAAGTAGCGATTTTAATGTTCATAAAGCTAGTAAGCCTTTATTTATTATTGTTTTAATTACTCAACCTATGTGACCCGCCACACGAATTTAATAAAAAAAATATCAAATTTGACCCACATGGATAAAAGGTTCGCCATCCCTGATCTATAGGGTTTGATCTGATACCCAATTAAAAAATACATAATTTTCTTTAAATTAATTGGTTCAAGTTATTTGCTAAAAATCTTTGGACCAATACGTCTAGCCCACGGAGTGGAAAAAGTTAAATAATATATGTAATTTAAATAATTTAGAAACAATTCCGATGTTTTTTTATTAAATCGAATATTATACGGTATTTACATATTTTTTGAGTATGAGAATGTCAAAATTACATATACATAGACTAAAAAATTGAAAAAATGAATATTTAAGATTTTAAAACTTAACCGTGCCGACTTTTTATATTTGTCTAAAAAAGTCTAAAGAATAAATATTATAAATAGTCATTATCCTTTATCGTCTACAATTGCGAAAAAATAAATAAAAGGAAACAATATTTAAATATGTTGCCACAGGCGCGATATTTTTTTCGCTAGCATCCGGTACGATGTGCCAAATACGAGTGAAACGTACGAGTGACATGGCTGCCGAGTACGCGGGTCATTTATGCGGCATATTGATTAGTTAAAAAATCCATAATATCGACCAAATTGTTAGGCATATTATGAATAACTATTTTTATTCTTAGAATAATACATTTTTTTTAAAAATGTCAAGATATTGATGAATAACTCATCAATATCCTGACTTAAAATGCTTGGGGTCTCTGTGAAATCCCAGGCTTTATATTTTGGTCGATATTTTGGATGACATATTATTTAAATTTCGATTTATTTAAATAAAACTGAGCGAAAAGAGTATCGCATAAATTGAGCATGAAGGTTTCCATACTCTAACTTTGACGTTGTATAAATCATTTAAAATCAGATTATTTAAACACGGAATTTTATCCGCTTTCTTTCCAAGGACAATATATTTTCATGAACAAAATCTTCCTGAAAACAAATATTTTTCGATTGAAATTCGTATATTTTTCTTAATTACAATAATAACATATTTTTGCGTAAGATTTATGTTCAATATTAAATTATTTGCGTTGCCAATATCCATGGCGTCAGTAACGATTCAATCTATTCTTGTTCTTGCATTGAACGCAATGACAACAGACGCCCAGTTTAAATATAATCTTCCTAGTCAGACGTTAACCACGATTAATCTTTCAAACGCATAATGGCACCTAATTGATTTTACAAAGTAGCATCGTCTGAACAATACATCCGACTAATTCAACGCTAGTTATTTCTATATTATATCAAAAATAGCATCATAGCTATATAAAAGAAGATAAACCGCAACTGATCCAACAATACGATCTTGTTCTGAATGTTAAATTGTGGAAATATGCTCGATGACCCTTTGCCATCATGAAATCTCTCGCGAACAAATTGCGCGTGAACTGATCTATCGGGGGGCCCTCGCCCTATTCTGCATAACAGTGCGTAAACCTTTAAAAAGGATATCTAAATCCGGCAATAAAATGCATCTTGACATACATACATTAGCGGGAACGCTCCTGTCTGTCCACAGCGAGTTTACGCTCCCGTGTGCAACGTGCATAAAGCGGGGCAGGGGGTTCGGGTTTACGACCGCCATGGGTTATGGGTCTGGGCGACCCTGTCGGTTATACGGTTGCAAGGCTGGACATCCTCGTAAATCATATCGGGTTCACAGTTACGCATAAAAACTTTGCCATTAAAACAGACAACTCGCCGTGGACACCCGAGTTGTCTGTAAGTATTCCGGACTGTTAATGGTGGATGAGGGATTCGATCGTGGGCATGATGGATTGAGTTGGAAGCACCGACAACTATGCGGTTTTGCGGTGTTATCGGTAGCGGGAATGGCTGGTGAGAAATTGAGTAAAACACGTATACGTCTCAATGGAAGATGGTGGATATAAATAAAAGCGAGAGATTGTATCGAATGCGTAGGATTTAATCCCGAAGCCGTGTACGCTTATATGCGTTATGATAAGAAATGGCGAATAAAGTGTGACAAATTATGGATGTTAACATTCTGGATTATTTTTACAATACAATTTATTTTATTATTAATATGAAAACATAAAATTCGATTTAAAATATTAAATAATTTCAAAGCAACGATATGATTTAGATGGAAATAATTTACAATTCCCCAAATTTTCTAAGCTTTCTCTATTAACCTTTTGCGGTCCAGTGTCGAGACTCAGTGTTATGCAGCAAATTCAGTGTTATGTATGCATAGGCATTTTTTCATGAGCTGTAAAAGGTAGTTCTTATTTATCATATACATTCGAATAGTTAAATAAATAATCTAAAAGACATAAATTGCTTATTTTATGAATAACCACGAATTCAATTAAGAAAGAAGTGGTTATAAAAAGAGACAATCATCCACTTAAATCATAGCTTATTTTGTCACTAGAATTTTATACTAAAATATTTTTTTTTTGGCAATATAAGACTGCAAATTCTAGTCATACGTTGCAAAACAGAATACGAAGAGTCGGCATTTTTGTTATGATTATTATTCAACGTAGGATTGAAGCGAAAATTATCCTTTTCACGTATAATCTAAAAAAACCCAAACATACTCAATCAAAATGAGAATAATATTGGGATAAACAATAATGTAAACGATGCTTTAATTGATAAGCCTAAAGTAATCTAAAAAATTATGGATGCGAAAAAAAATTCGAAGGAAACTTTATTCAGGAGGATTTAAAACTTATTTTTAATTATAATAAATAAATAATAATTTAAAAATAATCCGCGTAAATCGAGACTTCGAGTTCATATAAAGTAAGGGGATAGGTTCCAGAAAACCGAACAATTTTATTAAGAAATATATTTAATAAATCGACATTTAAATTTTATAACATCACTAACGTATGAGGTATATTTAAAACTGATCAGGGATCCGGAGGTGACACTTCTTCTAACAGTTATTTCGTTTTTTTTTAATTGTACGAACAGTAGATGTAGATTCATTCAGTTTATAAGTTTTTGCAAGAGATGCAAAACTTACAACATTTGACGTACTGCACGCGCATTGGGAGGTTCTAGTCTAGTCGTTAAGTGGGAGTAATCTGATGCAATATATGCATTTGAGTGATACTTGCCACAAAATGTTTGATTTCTTAAAAAAAATATTGTTTTTTCTGACCGCGTAAAAGTGAAACCGCGTAAAATGGGTACATAGGCACAACAGGCACAGGGACAGGGGCTATATATGCCACTACAGTAATACCCCCAATAGCGCGTGTTCCGATAGCGCGAATTTGAAAATAAATCGCGGAATTCACCCTAATAACGCGAGCGCATTCTATTCATGCATAACTCGACCGTAAACTCTATGCCGTTTGGCTGGGTGCGCCTGTGTGTTGATCTCGCTCGCACATATATATGTCCTCATGTGTGCGAGTGCTCGGCACATTTCTCACCATTCACGCCTAATGTAGACAATGAGCCACGGATGTCTATATGGATGTCGGCGATCTTACATGCATAGCAATAAATGTTTGTTAATAAAAGATTCATAATTTTTTTTACATTGTTCTTAGTTTTGGCAGATTTGTATTTTTTTTGCAAAATCTCCCTAACCCTAAATTCTGTATGTACTTCATTATCCCGATAACGCGTTGTTCCAATAACGCGGTCCCAACTTTCGCGCTATCGGGGGTATTACTGTATTTAACACTTTTCATAGACATTTATAAAAAATATTGTCGTTGTTAAAGGGTTAAGATCAGTATGTGTTTAATGTACGACGAAAGAGGTTATGCATTTTTTAGAAACTTTGTTCAACATTACATCCCTCCAATAAATTTTATTGTAATTGTATTTATTGTGATACTAAAGTTAACCCCAAAGCTGACATAGGACACATAAGATGTTGTATGATTCAAAATGACCACTAAAGATATTACTAAAATTAGTACACAGTATTGTGAATTTCCGCTTAAAGGATTCAAATTATGGAAAGGAATTGACATCTAGATTAAGACAGAATCCTGACACTCAAAATTGAATAACGATGTATAGAAATCTTTGTTTGAGCAACATATTTTCTAGTATATAATATTATAAAAATATATATTCATAGATATGAGTTACTTTAAAATTATAAAAAAATATAAGTATTTCTTCAAGACATAAAAGTGCCCTTTGAAAAGATTAAAATCCCATACGACCATAAACCATATAACATATATTAATATTCATAGGGTGCCACTTTATAGCTACTCTAGCAAATTGTTAACAGCATGGAACCGCCGAGCTGTTAACCCATTAACCCCCACGTTGACAACACAATAAACGATTGTGTCTAGTGTGCGATGCCGACATCATTCAAGGGAAAAATAGCTTAATTTTTAAATATGTCACACACCCAAATAGTACACAATAGGGCACATTGTCAGATGATTTTACATGCATTTTACGACTTTATTAACAAACGCTTCGTCAATGGCAAGTATTAAGAAATGAAAGAAATGATTTAGTGCCTAGAAACTAGAAAAACTTACTATGCGGTTAATTTTTTTTTATCAAAGAGCGGTGCTTTAAATCTATACGACACGCTACAGAAACGATAGTTTGAGGATTATCGTTAAAAATAATAACGGATGTACGCTTTATTATATTTTAGCTAAAAATGTATAATAAATCATGTCGATGGAACTCGAATGCCACACCCCGTTTCAATGATACATTATATAAAATAAGGACATTAAAAGTGGCATAGCTGCCATTTTGTGGCAGAAATGATGCACGTATACGTGTGTGAACAATGCGTTTTTAAAAGGCTCTAGCTAACAGTTTTACAGCCTGCATATTGGCACGTTAATTGCAAATTAAAATTTCAAGCGTTGTGTTATGTTATACGACGTGCGACGCATTTTTATGGTGTGCTTTAAACTTTAAAATAAAACCAGCAGACATAAAACGGTACGAAATACTCGATATATTTTAAAAAAATGATAAATTATTGATCATAAACGCGCAATGCATAATTATTGCATTGATATGTGTATTTTTATTAGTTACAGTTTCCACAAATCGTTCGATAAAATTAAATAATACTAATAATTCCGATTTTCGTTATTATAATATTTTTTTCCAATATTACTACTTACACATGGCTAGTAATAAAAAATAATTAGCAAAAATAATCACTCATTTACAACCACATTTGCATAAAATGCATTTGCAATGGTCGACACGTAAACAATTTTGTTCTAATTTTACTATTATTAAACTTAATATATGAAAAATAAATGTTCATTAATATAGACGGAATAATTTAATTTGAATGTTAGAAAACTGTATTATTTGTTTTAAGTATATTAGGTTCCAATTTTTTTGCAAAATGAACATAAAAAAATAAAGAACATAATGTGTGATAATACTATACTATAACGTCCCTTTCATATAACGTTCCCCCCTATAACGTTTGCGGCGGTTTTTTCATATAACGTCGAACCCCCCTATAACGTTCGCGCAATGACATAATGTAGCTCGGATCAACTTGACATCGACACGCGTCTGCGGAAACTAAATAAAAAATGTTGAGTGATTCATCGGCGCGGCCTATCGGCACGAGGCTATCAGAGCATTCGGGATATTCACACATACAGTAAGAAAATATTTTCTACTTTTATATCCATGGAACGAATTAAAATCGAGTAAATCGATGCTCACGTTTTTTTTAGCTATTTGATTATGTAATAGACGTGCATACCTCTTAATCTTATTAACGATATGATCTAATTCCACAATAAGGTCTCTACAATAATTATTTCCATCTGCATCATTTTTTTTTGATGTTTTAATTCTATACTTAGTGGCTGGAATAAAACATATTCCCGGAATAGTTTTTATTACATTTATTCATCATATGCTAGCGCATTTTATAAAATTTATCTAATAAAATATCGCGTTGATCTGCCCTATCCGGCAAGTTGCGGGAAGATTACGTCAGCCAAAATACGAGAGAATATCGCTCATCGCGCGAGCAGTCATTTGCGCTGGTAAACACGTAAAAATGTAAAAAAAAAAAAAAAAAAAAAAATGGGAATGTGTTAATTTACTGATTTCCTTTAAATCAAAAAATAAAATTGAAAAACCTTACCCCCCTATAACGTCCCCCTCTATTACGTGGAACCTATCCCGACGTTATAGGGGGGTTTACTGTACTGTTGTTAACAAAAATGATTTATTTATTAGGAGGAAAAATATTAAAAGGTAAATTTTCAGCAATAGATATTTTTGTGTCCCTTTTTTTAATATTAAATCCAATGTAAAATTCATTATTATATAAGTTCTGATAAAAAATATTCGAAAATTAGAATTTTAGATATATTTGTAACTGACGTATCTTGACATTTGTAGCCACATTGTATGTTTAATTTATTTATAACTATCGAAAAAGTACAACAGATTTTGATGTGCTCAACGTAAAAAAAAATTAGCCCAAAACGACATTAGTATGCTAAGATGTAGACATAATCTTTATAATAAGATGTAGTCGACTTATTCGAAGATGAAAAAAAGTGTTACGGCGACGTTTTGCCAATATTATGAATACAATCAGCCTTCCTATAGCGTTTCCTCTAAATCGCTGCTTTCTACAAAATTCCTCGTCAACCAAAGAGCATTGACCTTTATTTTGCTCGGCAATGTATTATAGATTTACAAAATATCCAAATTGACATTAAACATATTAGAATTTTGTAGAAAACAGCGATTTACATGAAAGGTTATAGGAGGGTTGACTGTGTTGTGAATATGGCTGAAGAAGGCATACTGAAAATTTCATTCAATAGGCATTCAAAGATTGGAAAAACGCTAGCATGTTAATGATGTATATTGACTTATGCTAGCGATTGAATTTTTAAGAAAAAATCTACCTATTAGCAACCTAAATTAAGTTTTTATATATCAAATTTATATTTTTACACAGTAATCGAAAAAATCACTGATAACAAAAATCAGTATCAATATGTTATTATGTAATTTAATTATTTTTATATTGAATTATATTTAAATATTTTTCCTAACCCAACTTCGCAGTTTTAAATTGCTGGGATTGTTCAAATTATTTCTCTTCTTCTGAAAAAATCTTCTTTTCGTCCGTCCTCAAGTTCCTTCAATACATAAATGACACTTAATCAAACTAACAAAATCGTCTTCCTCTAGATTTAAATTTAGTTCTTTGGTCATTTCAACAAGATCTAAAATAACTACGTCAACTTTTTCAGTTGATGTACTACTCTCCTCTACCAATCTGGGGATGAGGTTATCCCATACGTTACTTATGGTAGACATTAAAACTTCACTCCAGGCATCACCAATATTTTGATCAGCTATATAAATGTTGTACTCTTTCCAAAATTGGGTTAACGATTTTCGGGTTGTCCATCAACAGCTCCAACTGCTTACCTAAATGTATTTATTAGGTAATACTTTTTAAATGTATTTATTACGCCTTGATCCTTTGGTTAAGTAAGAGAGGTTGTATTCGCAAACAATGCAATTCTTACACTTCTTTTGCTTATCAATCGCTATCAGATGTAGATTGAAATGGTATAATCGCTGCTCTGGACCCACTGAATGTATATCACTTTTTTTATTAATCTTTTCCTGTGACTTCTAACCAGTTGAATAACTAGTCTATCTACAAATTGCACATGAGTCAGTGGTTTTTAGTTATTTTTAGCTTATTTTCTATAGGTTCTAATAATAAATTGGTTCCAAACAATTGATTAGAATATTTCCGTTAGTATCCCTATCACCGATAGTAAAATTAATTATTTTTTGTGAAAAATATTGGACAAAATAAACTCGGACAAATTTGAAAATCTTGATGACGTGGGATTAATGAATGTTGAATTCTCTTCATCGTCTGTCTCATCGCTAGAGGATGCACTTTTTTAACGTTTGTGAGGGATGATTTCACTTCCTCTATCTGTTTCATTGCCGAGCGAATTGTCTGCGCCAATGTCTATAATAATGATTTTTAATTTGCTACTAATATCACTAGATGTCGCCACATCTTTAAAGAGCTAGAGTGTGATTAGGATTATAATAGCGATAATTTTGCTTGTAAATTTTAATGTTATTAAAACTTGTAAGCCTTTATTTATTATTGTTTTAATTACTTAACCTTATGTGACCCGCCACATGGATTTAATAAAAAAAATATCAAATTTGACCCACTTGGAAAAAAGATTCGCCATCCCTGGTCTATATCATCACTATTTCCATAATTTTTTGGCCATTTTTCACAATTCCGAATGAATGTACTATTAATAATCATTCGTTAAATTTCACAATCATTACTATTATAAATAACATTATCGAACGTAAAAGGGCCATCATCAATAACATCGAAATCATCATTTTCAAAAGTATCATTGAATTTGAAAACAAGTTTCATTACTTTATTATATATTTATAAACACTATTTCACTGATTTTACTGTTTCACTATTTTTATTAAATAATAGTTCCACAATACAAAAATAGGGTCACATTACACAGCTTCGGACAACTTCCGATATGAACATATTTCTGCAAATTAATTCCGCGTTGGGTGAAAATGTTGGGCTACTCCACATTTTGCAACCCTTCTGGATACTCAGAAGCAATACTATTTCATAAAATTTAGCTGCGTCCCATTGAAATCAGCGCATAAACTTCAGAGCTGCCTACCAAACTCACTTTAGAGTGGAAAAGCTTAGCAGGCGAGATAAAAGGGTGCAGTTTATTGCATCGCCCTTGTCAGAAAATAGAGACGAAATGCAAAAAAGCCCAAATAAAAATAAAGACGCGATAATAACGCGAAAAAAACCCCCTCTACACATCTATATATGTATATGCGGAGTTTTTATAACCTCGAAATGGCCGTGCGCGCGGAGCAAAAATGCATCCATAAAATGCAACTCGCTCTTGCAGTTTTACGATCGTAGCCGCGGTGCTTAAAAACGCGCTGGCCCGCAGGTACGGTCCCCGCGACGCGGTAATTGGACAATGCCGAAACGGTTCCCGATACACAGGGCGAGCGTCAAAGAGTGGAGCAGCTTCCACTACCGTGCGCTCCGCTCCAGGGCTTATCTCAATCGTAAACCGCCCCCGTTGCGTATCCGATGCATAAAGTCTATTGAATACGAATCCGATGCATTCATTTATATATAAAAAAAATATATATATGCACATAGTTTATTGACGAGACACTTTATTGTCGAACCGCACGGACGAGAGAATCGTCCGTTTCGAATGCAGCCATCGGATTTTCAGCAGCGATAACGGGGGCGTGACATTTGCATCAATTCAAATGCAATAAATTAGTAAGCATATCTTGACATTAGTATTTAAGGATCAACACGCTGAAATCTGAGCTTTATACAATATTTTTTTACACGAGTTACCAAATCACAGCTTCTACGCTACATTGTATCAGTTTAATATTTCATGATTTTTTTTCCTTACAAATTTTGGAATTGAAAACTAATTGTATTGTTTAAAATAAATGTATTATCTTCGGCAATAAAAAACTGGATGTTTTCGACCCGTAAAAGCCGATGGATTCACTTAACCGATCCGTCACGACGGCTCGAAACCAACGCCGCTGGCCGAAGGGGTCAATTTTGTATGAAATGAATGTATGAAAATTGATAAATTCTTATTATTATATGAATAAAAATAGTTATTCATGATACATATTAGTAGAAAAATCCAAAATATCGATCTAATTTTGATCGGAAATCTCGAATCGTGGCATATTGACTGGCACACCACAATATTTTTTCTCGCTCGCACTAAAAACATCGCACCCGTGTCTTTGTAATAAAGATCGATGATTATTTATATTTATTCTTTAAACTTTTTTTAGACTAATACAAAAAGTTTGTGACATATAGGGATTAGTATTAAAAGAGTTAAATGTAACGTAAAATTAAGTTCTTATTGTAATTAAGGAAAATACACGAATTTCGCGACTGTTTTCATGAAGATTTTGTTTAGCGGATAAAATTCCCTGTTTAAATATGCGGATTTGAAATGATTTATTCAACGTCAATGTCAGAGTATGGAAACCTTCATGCTCAATTTGTGCGATACTCTTTCCGCTCAATTTTATTTAAATAATATGTTATCCAAAATATCGACCAAATTATAAAGCCTGGGATTTTACAAAGACTCCAAGAAATTCAAGTCAGGATATTGATGAGTTAGTCATCAATATCTTAGCACAATGTATTATTCTAAGAATAAAAATAGTTATTCATGATATGCTCAACAATTTGGTCGATATTATGTTTTTTTAACTAATCAACACGACGGATTAATGATAGGCGTACTCGGCGATATCTTGCCGCAGACTGAGCTTTCGCAGCCGTGTCACTCGTATGTTTTACTCGTACTTAGCACATCGTACCGGATGCTAGCGAAAAAAAACATCGCACCTGTGGCAACAGAGACGAATATTGTCTTTTTTATTTTCTTTTTCGCAATTGCAGACTATAAAGAAAAACGATTAATTATAATATTTATGATTTAGACCTTTTTAGGCAAATAAAAAAGATTGTAACGCGTTAGATTTATAATAAAATTACTCTCTCAAGAAATAAATTGATTATTATTGAACAGGATATCAGATTAAACCCTATAGATGTTTTTTTATATATTCGTAAAATAAAATCAATGAGAGTAGAAGTGAGGTCAGAGTGGAAAAGGATAAATAAACAATATTTAAGCTCGATGTTTGTAATCAATGATCAACAATAGGAACTTGTTTAGTCTGGATCGACACATCGAGATTCATTCGTAGCTTCTATATTTAACTTAACTGAAGGATCTCTCTAAAATCATGCCACAGTTGTCGACAGTCAAACAATATTTACACGAATTTAAATCAGCATCGTATAGCCATAATTTTATATTTTTTAGTTAGATATGAACATTTAATCCTATAAATTGGTCCTAAAAATCATACAAATTGGTCTATAAATTATCTAATAATGTTTTAACATACATACACAACACGATCTGATCCAGTGTATGAGAATATTGAGCCAACTTTAAAGCTCAGGATAAATACATTCTGCGGGGTACAAACCCCTACTGGAAACCCATCTTCTGCCATCAATCAAAAATCATCTTTCCAGAACAAATGACATAATTTTCAAGTTACTCTACAGATGCGGAATGGTAGGATACATTTTTCTAGTAGCAGACTATCGCTATCCATTTTTCCTCAACTGATAAAATTTTATTCAAGCCGACATGGAATTTTGACCTTGTAGTGGCCAGAGAATTCGCCAGATCTTAACCCCATTGAGAAAGAAATTCACAAGAGAAAGCCTACAAGTAAAGAAAATTTAATTAAAATAATGGTATGTTGGAATTTTATTGAACATTTTAGTAGACTCTGTGCCTGAGAGAATTTATGACGCGATGAAACAATAAAGACGACCGTCGAAATACTAAAATATGATTTAATAATTAAATTCTGAGTTTGTATCTGTATCTATCTTAAATATTACCCCCGAAAATTTTCACGGCAATCCTATGATGTCATATTAAGTACTTAATCGTTCGTAGAACAGGTTTTTTACATGTCTTTGATTATATAGAAATTTTGTTACAAGTGTTACAATTTCGCTGCTCGGTACTGCGTATAGAAAAAGCCTTGAAAAAAGCTCCTTTTAATGATAAATAAATTTAAATAAATCATTCAAAGAAAGAAACCGTTGTTATTGAGACTAAAAAGCCTTGTGACACTGTCTAAATCGCATATTACATTAAGAATTATAGATGCTTATAGTACATAATTATATATGAATTCGGAAAAAAATATGATGAGAGTAGTCCATAGATTCGACTAAAAATGTCTTAAATCATCAGCAATATATAAAATATATTTATCAACATCAAAAACAATACTATGATGTACAATTTTGTCATTAATTGTTCTCAATCGGATATTATTAATATAAAAATAAGATCCTCATTTATTACAAGAGGTATTATTTAATTAAAAAATATTTTCCACTCCAAACGAGATGAACGTATCGAAACATTTTAATTTAAATTACTTAAAAATCATCATGTACACAATACAAGTTTAAAAAGTATTCAGTTACACATCGTACATAATTTGTCATATTTTCCCTTTAAATTACACGTTGCAGTCATGAATGCGAGACCAATTTAAAAACGCTTAAGAAAATAAATCGTAAAAATACCGAGTCAAAATACGAGATTTTTTCACATAAATCAAGCATCCGAAAAGCTTATATCCACATGTACATATTACATGTAATACGTCCTGTAGCATTGGTCGTGGATAATAACAGAGTCACATAGGGGCAAACATTCGTGTTGTTCGCGAACACCAATTAGGAGTCGTAATAATAAAATTTAAGGATATGATCACGAGTTATTAAACAGTCTGGAGAAAAATACGCGAAATAAATTATATAATAAAATAATTAAAATATCGCAATGCATTTAAATTCCATTGCATGCAGACATTTTAGCGTCGTATTAATATATAAGCTATATTCGATTTAATTGGCAATGGCTAATGGAATCGTAGATGAATTCTGAATCCGATAATTGGTTATGCAATAACAAGTTTTATTGGTTGATACGTCTGCTAAGGCTTGCATTCAGAATGTGCAAATTTAGAGAATTCTATGAAACAACCTGGAAAATATTAAAATTTATATTTTGCATAACTTAGTGCACGGGTGGCCTAATAAAATCAAGCATCTACACGATTTGCATATGCCATAAAATAATAATTAAGCCGAGTGTGCATATTACGTACATAAATAAAAATAGGCGATTTATGGACAATGTTATTTTTCCATGAGATTGGCAATAAAAGCCCATAATGGCTCGTAACATTACTAGTTGTGGGAATTTAGTGGACGCTTTATATTTATATACATTTTTATAATCTGTAGATTCTCTTTTTATTTATATTTATTCTGGATTAAATCACAAGCATAATTGGCCAATGGAGTTATCGAAGGATAATCCAACGCGATATGTACGTGCAGATTTATTACAATTACAAGAAAAACGATTAGCCCTCGTAAATTGAGATAATTTGATATAATTCCATGATATCTTGCGATCGTATACAGCAAAATTACTCTAGAAATAAATCAGGAGCTTTCATGTTTCGCTTCTTTAACACGTCCTCCTTACATCCCAGTCATGGTAATGTCAGAACTTTACATTTTAGGAAGCTGAAGATCGTGAAATCTACAGTTTTTTTAACACAAGAAAAAAACACTAATTGCATGATATATCATCATCATCATCATTTGCCAGCCACAAGGCTCTCACTCGTTAAGGACATGGGCCTTACCAAACTCTCGCATGGTAGTTGAGGCCAAGGAACCTGAGTCCCATACGTGACATGAGGGCTCTCCTTTCGTGTCTATACCGCAGGGACCCAAGCCGTCTTGGTATGCCGTTTTTTAATGAGTTTCCCTCTCTTGCCCATTGCTGGCATTGGACGCACATCTTCTACCATGTTGGTATCGGATTTTACCCTCTCGACTGTGTCCAGGCAAGTAGGAGGGGGTTTGTCTCGGTATTCGTTTGTTCTCTTTAATGATATAAATATACCAAAATAATGTTGAGTAAGACTCAATAAATATGTGGAAAATATTATAAGCTACTACAGTTTAATTCTATGATTTAAATTAGAAACTCAGACGACAGTTGGTCCACATTTAATACAATTTACGCGATCCAATTTGGCATAGTCGATTTGTGCATCATGCTCAATATTTCGACAGGGATTCTCAAGTTATGTCATTAAATACATATTTATAATGGTCATAGAAAATTAAAGGCCGCATTTTACAAATGTGCATACAGCAGTTTGACAAAAAATATAGAATCCCAATTCATTTCGCTTAATCTCATTATTTATTTAAATGAAAACTTAGTGATCAAATTTACTACTTACTGACTACGATAGATTATGCTCAGTAATCCTATGTAAATAGCATCCAAGGACTCATAAAAAATATTTTTGTGTAAAAGTAGAGGTTTATATTTTATTCTTATTCAATTCTTATTTAATTAATTAAAGTTTCTCGAAAAATATTTTATGATAAATCCTACTCGTCATAAACTTTTTTGTATTTGTCTAAAAAATTCTAAGGAATAAATATTATATATAATCATTGTTCTTTATTACCTTAAATTACGAAAAAATAAATAAAAACAACAATATTCACTGCTGTTGCTACGCGCGCCATGTTTTTTTTCACTGGCATCCGGTACGATGTGCCGAATGCGAGTGAAACGTACGATTGACACGGCTGCGAAAGTTCAGTCTGTGGCGAGACATCGCCGAGAGCGTTGTCATTTACGTGTCATATAGATTAGATAAAAAATCCAAAATATCGCCCAAATTATGAAGCATATCTTGAATAATATTTTTTATTCTTAATCAATAAAAAGGCAAATGCCTTTCAATACAATTAAAAAGTTAACAATTATTATGTATAAAAGATTATGCTCGAAAAAAAAAATAAATAAAATCAGTAAGTAGATTATTGCCTACGTATAACACAAGATCTACAGAAGATGGATCAAATGGGTATTGCTAACTTCAAAGTGGATTATTTAAGAATCACTTTTGGCCTAGCATTTGCAGGAGCAGAGAAAGATCAGACATTAAATGAATTTTAGAAAAAATGCATGTTTAAATGGCATATGAAACTATATGAAATATGAATTTTTAAAGAGATTAATAAGCAACAAAAATTAGATAGAGATTACAATTGTACAATTAGCCATTTTTCCAAGAACTTAATATGGAAATTGACAATGAAGACATACTTCAGCTGTTGAAAATGATGTTGAGAAACTCACAAGCCAAGACTTGATTGAGATTAAGGAATAATAAGTTACAGAAAAATATATAAGGTTAAAAGAACTAGATTAACTCAAAGAAATACCAAAATATGTGCTTACAGACATTGGTCCATCTTTTCCCCAAATTAGTGATAGAATAAAAAAAATTAAAAAGATGGACGTGGACAACGATAGATCTTCAAAGGTACGCCACGCCATCTTATTTAAAAAGGACTTGCCTGTGATTGTAAAATTTATAATGAAAAGAAACAAAAAACTATTCAAACTAGGAATGTTTATAAACTGAAAAATCGCAAGAGTCACCTAAGGATATAATTTGCATAGATGATCATAATATATCTTGTATAATTATTATATTTACTTCTATCAGAAGTTACAGTAATATATCAATAATTAACAATCTACATAGAAGCATCTGTGTCTACTGTTTCTATATTTTTTTTATGATTTTATACTCTTTCAACTTACGACGATGGTGGCGAAACGAAACCCCGTCGTAAATCGAGAACTGACAGTTGAATAAATAAGTCAAAGAAAGTGTATAAATAAATATTTTAAGTTAAACCAAACTGTAACTCTGGCTCTTAAATCGCGAATGTTATTGCAGTTTTCTAAGATTGGCACATTTCTGTTTTATGCGAACCAGATGTATCATTTTCAATTATATCTACATAATAATTTCGAACACAGAATCGTTTTAGAGTTCAAGAACGATGCTTTCCATAAAGTGCCATACTCTGCGAATAATCAAATCGCCACGATACTCTCATCATAATAAATTTAGTTCCGTGGTATACACGATAAATCCATTACAATTTTCCAGATTCGACGAAGATTTCCCAATAAAGACGGCGAAAGCATTATATAGCTGTGCTCACGATACAAAATATTTGAAATTTAAAACACTTTTCATATATTCAGCGTTTAGCATTTAAATTCCTAGACTAACTTTGTAGCTTGAGCGCGATTATTAAATGTTAATTTTGCGCCAAAAAGACATAACCCACGGGTTTATACCGCCGACGCGAGTTACCGGGAAAAGTTAAATTTATACGCAATAACGAGCCAAATGCGAAACTTGACAGCAAAAATTCAAAGCGGTAAACTCGGAACACATTCAATGGTCGTAAATAATCATGTGAACTGCACACATCCGGCCGCTACGTGTTGGGCGTGCGGAAGCAACCCGGAAACGATTTGTCCGCATCTTGGACTTTGAAGAAATAAGATAGATGAAAGAGCATTCGTGCACACATCGATTGAAGCGTAGTTTTAAATACTTTGATTGCTGAGGGCTGATGAAAGAAAGAAAAAAATCCACCCTTGATATTATGACTGAATGAAGCCGAAATGATAATTGCTGCTCGACAAAGATCACACGAACTTTTTCTGATGCTAATTAATCTTTGAAATAAAAAAAATCACAGAAACACGAGCAACATGATATGTCACCAAGTGACCGTAGGCGTTGTAAAATCGGACCGAGAGAGAGATCAGTGTACGAGATTAGTGAAGAATGCTAAAAAAAAGTGCACATGCATGTCTTATGTCTTTTGTGATCTAATTCGGTCATAAGCGGAATACGCGTCATAATAATCTGCCCTGCGATATTCTCTGAATGCAAATTAATGACCCGAATAGAGATGTTTATTCAAAAATTTCAAAAGCAGAATATCCCAACATGACATTCTAATCTTGATGCATACGCGTGATTAAGTCAAAAATCGTACGATCGAATCCACGTGCCAAAAACTATTTTAAATCGCACATGACATCGCAAATACTCTAATAATCATATAAATATAATCAAAACAAAAGTCCAAACATCTTTGGATGTAACATTGGAATTCAATGACAATGGAATTCAATGACGATGTAACATTGGAATTCAGACAAAATGCCTATTTAAACGTTTTCAATTTTTGGATATTTTGAATTTCTGATGAGGCCATATATTAAGTTGAGTCATAAATAGCTTCCGATGCAGGTAGACAGTTTCTATTGTTTGGATTTACTCGGAGTGAGTCACCCGACAAGGGGATTTTTGTTTTCACTAGATAGATAAGTGGCCTGTCAGTCATTCGACAGCTATTTAGTGTGGTGGACGTTACAGTGGTGTTATTCCGAACCCTTAAAATGGAGAATCAAAAAGTGCATATTCGCCATGTGATCCTTTTGTAATTCAAACAGGGCACTAGTGCCAGACCGATGGCCGAAAAGATATGTTTTGGTTAATAATAAGCCGAGAATTTTGCATCATGACAACTCAAGGCCTCATGCTGTAAAATTGATTCAAAAAAATATTAGTGATCTAGCTTTAGAAGTTCTACCCAATCCCCCATATTCACCAAATCTCCCATTGTCTGATTACCACCCATTTAAGGCAATGAAACATATTTATTTATTTATGTTGACTACGATGGATGAATGGCATTACATAAAGATTCCAAAGAGCCATTCATCCATAAAAGGATGTTATAAAGATTCGATAAACGTTCTAAAGACTCTAAAGATACAACGGGAATGAGTCTCGCACATTAATACTCACCCAAGTTATTTCAGTTGGATTGAAATTTATATTATTTGTTTTTTTTTATAATTATTTATTGAACGCAGGATAGATATTAATTAATTCCAAACTACCCACATAAATATTATTTTTTTATAAAACATGCGAAGAAAATGGATCTCTTCCTCTTACTTACATACCAGTTATGAAGAATTCCGTTAATCTATAGTTTTTGTCGGACATCTATCCGACTACTAACTTAGCTCAGTCGCAGTTAATTTGCATTATCGAAATATATGCATGTTACCTACAGCCCATAACACCAGTTTAATATGTTACAGGAAAAAATAATAAAAATGTTGACGAGGTGAATAGATTTATAGAAAAGTTTTTTAATGAAAAACTAGAGTTCTCCAAAAAAAAGGCACTGATAATATTACTAGACGTTGACCAAAGGTCATTGATTGAAAAACGAGTCGGATTTGTCAAGCCCATTTGTCCATATATCCTCATATCCTTAACACGCAGAGACCCGGTCCCGCGTTAGCGCGAAAATTTTCGTATGCGGCAAACACCCGGTCCCGCACTAACGCGGGTTCACACGTAACGTGTTATCTAATGCGCTACAAAAGGCTTTTTTTGGGATTTTAAGACTCGACACAGTTCCATTCATTGCTCTGCATGTCCTTTGTAAAATCTATCCTTGAAATAAATGTATGATTTGGATCGAAAACTTTCCAGTACTTACACATCGACCGAAACGAATTTAAATTTTTGTTTATCCATTAAACAAAATAACTTTTTTGGAATATTTATTTCGTACAACCCGTCACAACCTTTATTTAAAAGCCAAGATTGCCTACATACTACATAAAGATATCTATTTGTTTTTTATTTGTAGTTTTAATGAAAATGAATTATTCTGGATTTTTTTTATTTTTTATTGTTATTGACAATACTTGTCAATAACAATAAATTAACCAAAGAGCTTTTTCGACAACATATTACGGTACTAAGGTTGACATTTCTATGGGCGCTCACGGAAGTATAGACCTTAAAGTGACTGGTTAATATATTAACCAATTTCAGCCTTTGCCCTATAAAGGGTTAACTTCTGATTTCGCCAGACAAGGTCGTTGCGACTCGATCTTACGCCCGAAGTTAGAAATATAAAAAGGGATCAAAACTAGCTAACTAGCTAACTAAAATTTAAGAGAACAAAGAAAACAGAATCAAGAAGTTGAATAAACAAAGAACATTTGACAATAATGAATATTTCATGTATTTTTTTATGAAATATCTTATATTAAATAAAAAACAAGTTTTACAATCGCTACATCTTAGCAAAGTGAGCAAATTATCGACAGGATGTGCGGATGTTAGATCGTCAACGATTGGCATTTGCGTTCGCACAAGATTAAATCGAGAACCATTCAGCGTTCCGTAATTGAGCTTCGTTGACTGCCATTCCCACTTTCAACATCAGCAGCTTCCGAGTCTTTGCTATGTTCTCGCATTAGCACACGTGTCGCGACAATGCGATACGTAAGCGGCATCGGCAGCGACCTGGCGCAGATCCCCATTCAACACTCAGCACGGGTTCAACTTTGATATACAGCTGTTGTGCCCAGGCCAACAAAGTGGAGATGGCCGATAAAATGTATTAGCTTGTCTGCAGTGCTTTGGGTACCTGCCAATGACGCCGTGGCCAATTTAGAACTGCAGTTTTCAAGGTCCGTAAATTAATCGGACTCGCCAGTGGGCACGTGGTGCAAAATAAACGAGTCTTCCGCGTCCAACGGAAACAAGTCAAAAAAGGGCGGGTAACCAGTTTTGGAACCAGATGACAAATACCAATGACAAAAAGATTAAAGAGTTATTTTGAAATTTCATCCGAACACAATGTCTCGTGGGTAGAAATGATTTATCAAGAATGATAAATATATGCAACGAGATATACAAAATGATTTATGAATTACTTTTCTTTAAAAAATATTAAGAAATTATTTTAATAATATGGAGTATGTAATTGAAATATATTATATAAGGATCAAAGAGAATAACAGCCTCAGGTTATGTACAAAGGGTCCAGGTAGCAACTCTTTACGCACACGCGATTGTCGTAATAAAGCGTTGGATGAATTTATTGAAAGAGATTGATGCATTTACATGAAATACCTGGAAAAAAAATATCACGAGGTGTGGTCATCAGCATTGCGGCCATGACTACCAACAATTAATCGAAAACATTATCAGCGATCGCCACAGCGAAGCGATGGCAAATGCCAGCCAATTTAATTGAGATCTCGTCTCTAACACCGCAGTAAACTGTTATGATCCAATCGCGAAAGGTTTTATAGATCCGCGGATGGCCTCGAACGCGTACGTTTTATACGACACGAAAATATGCGCAAAAGCCTCACGCCATGTCGTAAAACATGGCCATATAGACGTGGCCATAGACGCGGCCATAGCAGACGGCCAAGTAAACGCAGCCAAATTGCAGTGGAGCGATCTGTTAAGTCCGCGAAACGGAAGACCCCCGAAAACTGGTCGTAAAACTTCGCGTTGGTCTACAAAAATTTAATTAACTCGCCTAAAATTCGCCGATATGCACCGTCTTCATTTTGTCTGACATCGCCGATGGTTATTATGTTTATGGGTCGGAGATTAACTTAATTGATGCTGAAAATGTTATGCCCCCGATTTTATAGGCAATAATTCGGAAAGATAAAAGCAACAAAAAAAAATTTGCAACAGCCTGAATGAATGGTACCGATTCGAGGATGTGTCTGAGACAGGGGTAAACAACTTGATTTAATGCATATTAACAATAATTAAGAGTCACAATCACATACACTTCCGAATTTTGTTGATGAGAAGATCTTAACTTTGTTCATAATTGCTTCATATAACAGTTATCTTATTTTTTATTATAATTATTTTTACACATTGGCTACATTCCAAGGATTCTAAAACAAATTATTTTAGATTTATCATACACATCTATAACGTTACACATTAAAAGTGTCCGTCAAATACTTGCTAACCTAGCCGTGGCGATGGGGTCTATTTGGGACCCTAAGTTTTGATTTTTCAAGAATAATTCTTTTAATATAAATCTTACATATCACAAACGTTGATGTATTTGTCCGAAAAAGTCTAAAAAATAATTATTATAAATAATCGTCGACCTTTATTGTCGTCCGCAATTGCGAAAAAAACAACAATATTCGATGAGGCAAGTGCGAGTGAAACGTATACTAGTGACACGTGCCACGGCGGTCGCTTTTTGGCGACTTATTCTTAGAATGCGGCGGGACATCGCCGAGTGTGCATGACATATACACCAGGGGTGGTGTTGATTTTAGGTGTGCTGAATGTGGAAAAAAAATACAGTTTTTTTTTAAATAATTTTATAATGAAACTGTATTTTTCAATGAAACTATCGTAAAGTGTGCCTTTCTGTTTTAGTTTTATGCGTATTTTTTTCTCCATTGATATTACTTAAAAAAATTGTCAAAAACACGAAGAATAGAATTAATGTATAAATAATAATAAAATTCATTAAAAAAAAAACTGTATATTTTTTTCCACATTCAGCACACCCAACACAAGACCACCGTACGCCACTGATATATACGTCATATTAATTAGTAGAAAAAACTAAATTACCAAGTTATGTCATGAATAACTACAGTGGAACCTCTCATAACGAGCATAATTCGTTCCAGAATCTTGCTCGTTGTGTTAAACATTCGTTAAGCGAAACTAATTTTCTCATATAAATCAATATAAAACACGATAATGCCTTCCATGCGAAATATTTTTTTTAACGTTTATTCAAATAAAATTACATGCTTATAAATTGTTAAAGATCGTAAATAAATCGATAAAATAGATTTGTAAAAATCGAAATCCAATGCATATTTATTAATTCTATGACAAATAATTAATTCTTTTTTACTAGAAAGCTGTCTAGAGACATTTGTTTTAGCCGACTCTTTAAAATTTGATGAAAATGTGACACAGCGTTATCATTGAATATGTTAGTAGCACGCATAGCCACCTCCTTATTAGGATGATGCTTCTCAATGTACGATGAAACAGTTTCCCATGCTTTCAGCATTCCTCTGATTGCGTCCGAAGATTGTTTATCTGCTACTTCCTCTTCCTCCAAACTCTCCTTCATAACTTCTTGCTGTGAAATACGATCCAACACACACAAGTGCGTCATACGTTTGTGACTTCCCCTTCCTTTTTTTGCTCGTTATGCGAATTACTCGTTATGCGAGGTGCTCGTTAAGAGAAGTTCCACTGTACATTTATTCTTAGAATAATCTATTTTTTTACTTGAAATAAACGACGATGTGTTTTCGAGCCGCCATGACGGATCCGTCAACCTCCTGCTTTTAATTTTAAATGTAATATTATTTCTCCTTATTTAAATATTAGATAGATGTAACAATGATAATTAAAATTTATTATAATGGTACTACATGTTTTTGAATGAGAAAAATAAAATTTAAACGAGAAACATAAAAAAATTAAATTTTATTTTTAGATATATCTAATAATTATATAAAAAGAAATAATACTATTTTATTAGAAATTAGAAGCGTGGCAATAAAAATCGTGCGACATGAGGCGCGGACGTACATGGTACATCATACTCCTCAAAGAGTTCTTTGAAAACTTTGATTAAATATATACTCTAATATAAAGTTTTTTAATAAAACATATTGTTTTATACAAACCTCTTTCCGAAGTTAATTAATAAAATTATATATGCCAAAAATCTGCATATAAATAAGAAATAAAAATAGCTAAATTTTTAATTATACCGATATTTACAGCACAATGCGCATTATCGGTTAAAAATTTAAATATCGTTTTATTGCCGTCAAATCGGTCATGCTAAGAATTTAAGCCCGAGTTTTATGCAAAACCATAAAAAACCTCGTAGAGTAGAATGTTGACGAAAAACACGAAACAAATCAGCGATATTGTGCGAATGCGGCACATAAAACATTTGAAATATTGGCCCGTTTCGTCACGCCAATATGAAGTTTGTTGCGTTTAACGGGTTATTTTATTAATGGACAGTGAACGCGTTTGCCCGCCATGACTTTACGACCTATCCCACCCAATGCTAACTATTAATCGGAGATACACAAGAAATTCCTGCAGAATCGACTGCCACACGTGTTTAATAAGCATTGACATTGACCCCTGAAGAATATGAAAAAATATATTAAAAAAGGTCTCAGTACATAATTCGGCTTCTGATTACTATTCAATAAACATCAAACCAAAAACTACGAAGAAAATGATTGTATTATTCTGTATATCGAATAAAATTGCGTGATCAAATTTGTATTTTGACTTTCACTTGAACGGCTTAGGAAAAAAGAACATTTTATACATATTTAAACATTAAATATCGATAAAACCAAACTAAACTGCATTGATTATGTAAAATATCGAGAGGCAATAAAAAATATACAATTTTACTTCTAGATTTCTAAAAATAAAAATGTAAGACCTACCAGAGGAATTAATATGTTTTTAATCAGCGGTAAATTAATAATTAGTATCATACATTTTTTAAATTAAATTTTTCTACAACTCATAAGCAAATAAACAAATATATTAAGTTGTATAAAATAATATATTATATTAAGCCATTTATATTTTTTTAAATTTACCCATCCAATGTTCTTCTACTATATTTTTATAAGAATGTGAAATACACGCCATTAAATACAATTGAGAAATTTATTTTTTTAGCAATTCTATATTGAACCATCAATTTAAAAATACGACGACTACAATGACAAAGAATTCACAAACATTGATATTGATCAAGAACAAGAAAAAATAATGCAATGATAAAGAGGCGGAGTATTAAATTACGAGGTTGGACAAAAAAAAAACAATAAAAATGAGCCTTCTAAAAGAATTATTATCAAAAAATAAATTAAAAAAAACAATGAGAGTTATTAATAAATATCCAATGACCATATTTTTTTGAATATTTACTATTATTGCGTTCTAGGAACATATTTCAAATGAATTACCAAAAAGAAAAATGAGAATGGCTGACAGAAATATTTACAAAATCATTTGACTGTTGAAACTTGAGAAATACAGAAGCGATCATGTCAATTCCTGATCTGAGGGAGGGGTAAAAATAAAAAAGAACGTTTTAAAATGAAGAAAATTAACCCACTCAACAAAATGAAAATTAGGATCTTAAATAATGAAAATAAAAGTTCCCGCGAAATAGGAACATTGGTGAAGTTTAGTCGAACTGCAAGAAATTCAGATCGCAAAAAAAAACATCACCAAAGCAGAAGACAATCGCTCTAGAAGATCGTCTTGTAAAAAGGTTTTGCGCAACCAACTAATTTAAAACTGCAGTGGATATATGAGCAGAGTTCATCGGAGGAAGAGGAACCGAAGTCAGTGTCGAATTGGTACAGAGAAGGCTCAGGGGTGTTCTATTGAAAGAAATACACTCCAAAAGACTCCAATGAGCAAAATTTTACCGGACCTGGACTAAAGAGGACTGGAGGAAAATCTGGGATGTAAGCAAATTTAACTTGTTAGGCTTGGATGGCATTCAGTATGTAAGAAAGAAAACTGGAGAATGTTTAACGAAAAATGCATCAGGCTAACTTTGAAGAATCAGGAAAAATGGTTTTGGGGTGCTTTTCTTACTATGAAGTTGAGGTTTAGTATTTATCAATGAAACTCTCAATACAGAATTAATTAAACGATCATAAATGAGAACCTTGTTCCATAAAACTACCCTTATCTCAATTTCTCTTTCTTATTTTCACTGGTCAAAGATTTAATAGAAAAACTAGGGATTTCCACATTGCCATGTCCATACTCATTATTTAAACTCCATCTAAAAAAAAGGCAACAGAGAAGAGCCTGCCAATTAAAAATCACTAATAACATCAATAACAAAGGTCTAACATGAAGAGATAGCTAAGAACTTGATGGATCTAATGCTGGTACGCATTCAAGCTATTAAAAAAAATAAAGGAGGGACCACAACATTTTTTTTAAATTTTATTTCTGAGAATTTTCCTTAAAATATTCTAAAAAATCATAGTGTAAATAATGTAGTATGTTATGTTAAAATTAATCTTCAAATCGATAAAATTATATAAATTGAATCAACCCTTATCGAAGAGATGAAATAATAAACATAGAAGTCGCCAGCTTTAGACACGAGAAAAGAAAATAAAGGAAATCAGAAAAGATTTTCATTGATATTTCAATATTATATTTTAAATTAACCCCTGATTTTTTATAATATATTATATTGCAATTTAAGCTTGATTATTTAATTTAACATACCATTATCATGTTGCTCTCAATAATCACCAAAATAAAAATACAATGAATTTATGTTAAGTATTATGAAAAATAAAGGATAAATTTACTGGAATATGAGATCTGAATCTATAAAAGTATACCTATATTAAAACAAGAACGTAGGATTTAATGAAACCATTTTCGACGCTGGTTTACTCGAATAGTCGAATATTTTACACGTGAAAAGCTTATTGCACAGTTACAGGTTCCGCGGAATGAAGTTGTCCGACACGGCCAGGCGGCAAAAAGCTTTCGGGAAAACGAAAACCCGACCAATCGTTCCACTCGGGCGGCGGAGAGAATGGTATTTTCCGAGGAGCAGTTTTCAGCAGTGTTCACACAAAAACAAACCGGATAAACTTGGAATATTGTTCGACCGACATCAAATTGTTTCGGTAAGTGTGTCAGAATCTATAAAGCCAAAATCAGATGGGGTCATGTGATAAAAAAGTTTTCCGATTGAAGAAAATAAAAAGCTTCATTCGTTGGATCAATATGCGTCTATCGGTCAACTTAAATTGTTTGCATCCGAGCATTTCCAAGTCCCCGGGGCATCCGGTCTATTATTTGGTTTGCTTAGCAATGCATTGGTAATAAAGTGGAAGCGGTACGGAATGAAGCGGATATGCGGTATAGCCTTCAGCCAACTTTATGGCTGATGGAGCTCGGAAAAATACTCAGCCAGATAACCAGGACCCAGTTGCAGGTACGACTACCAACACCTATATATATATATAGGAATAGCTCGTCAAACTCGGCTACGTGTTTTGTGCCATAAACCAAAATAATATCGTATTAAAAATTTAAAATATAAAATCTGCATTCTCAGATGCATCGAATGCGGCGTGACCTTTGAAATATCGCCAATGTGGGTCAAGTGCAAATAAAAGATAATGCCCTCCTACGCTACTGGAACATAAACATCCAACTTTATGTGGGGGATTGGCCCAATATTGTCTTCATGGACCGCGTCATGATGCGCAACGATAATGCAACACGGACGAAATGAACGATTTCTAAAAAAAAACTAAGTTTATGCACCACGTCATTCATTTGATGACAAATTGGAACTTTGAATGCTAGTCCACGGCCACAATATTACTGCATTCCGGAAGTGCACTCATGCATTTCATTACTCTGCGAAAACGTGCTCAATAAAATTTAAAAAATAAAATATTTTTACATCCTGATCCAGATTAAAATTATTGTAATTTCACAGGAATTTTCACTCAAGTCAGACTCAGTTATAAACTGATTATAATTAAAATTATATTAACACTCAAGCACCCGCTGTTTTCAGACGAAATTTACACCTAAACCCACATCTTTTTATCGATCTTGCGATTTTGCGCGGCTCTGTAAAAAA
>JAGXCT010034920.1:0-59161 GCA_022495035.1 Philopotamus ludificatus
GAAAATTGAGAGATCCAGGAAGAACCTAGCAAGAGTGCAGAGACACAGTGCGCTGAGAGCCGTTCGAGCTTATTCGACCGTTTCCGAGAACGCGGTATTGGTGCTGGCTGGAATACCTGGAAAATCTAACTGGACCGGATGCTTCGGAGAGTACCTTCACCGAAACGGGAAAGATGCTACCACGGAATGCCATGAATGCGGAGAAGCGGTGGACACCGCTGAACACACTCTATTACATTGTCCACACTTTACGGAAGCCAGAAAAAACCTAGGAGGAGAGACGGTAACCATCGAAGCCGTGCAGAAACAGTCTGACCAGGTTTTAGTAATTCATAGTGAATTATTTACAAATTATTCCAACAAATACAAACAAGAATTTTTCTCAATTAATGATCCCCAGGACACAGATACCTGATTCGATGAAAGACATTTTCTTTCTCCTTTGTTCGGTGTCGGATCAGTTTCATAGGAGGATCTAAACAGTAGAGATAAGCAGAGGATTATTCAATGTTCTAAGACCATCGGGCGGGATCTTAAATCCTTGTCTATTGTTTTTCCGTGCCTTTTAAAATTATTCTTCACTGATGACCATAGACAATCATGATATTGTGACAATTCCTTGATTATTTTACACAGATCTTACAGAATTTAAAATATCATCATCGATATTAAGAGGTCTCTACCAGTCCCAAAATAACACAACAAATAAATTGCATTACTTTTTGCTTTCCCTATTATTTACGACACAGCGGAAATTATATATTACTAGACCTGATAAATAGATTTAAATATACCGTAATCATTTCTAGATTCATATAAAGGCAATACATCGGGTGACCATCCAAGGCTGCGATCCACAGCCATATTCCATCTATCGTATAACACATCGCGTTCTATAATGCAACAAAAAATATATATTAACTAATTTTCAAATACATATATTTATTTAAAATCAAAGGAACGCACCATCCTCGCTAGTTGTGGGATAAAAAATATCCGTCGGTGGAGGTAAACAGGTTTTTGGCCACACGTCAATTCCTGGAGCGCTTCCTGCGGCCATAGCTGCTCCGAGTGCTGCACTCTCGGCCATTATCGGACGGACTATAATAATAAATATTCTTTGATATAATTAAATTATGTAAACGCATACAATATTGAAAAAAAAAAAAATACCGATTGGACGGCCGCAAATATCGGCTTGTGTCTGCATCAACGACGAATTAACGGCCAACGGACCGTCTACCAATAATCGTTTGATGCAACGTTCACAATCTTTACACAGCGCGTCCATCATGGCTCTCGTCTGAAAACCCAGTGCTCTCGACGCACCGAGAATCAAATGTGTGATATGCGTGTTGGGTGAAATTCCGCTGATAACGCTGAAACGACAACATAATTAATAAAAACAAACAAAATCAATCGAAAACATTTAAATAAATAAATACCCGCGTGCATCTTTTGCCCAATATGGTGCGTATAATCCGGAAAATGCAGGAACAAAATAAATAGTGCCGTCCTCGTCCGGATCCTGATCTTCCATTTTGATTCTCAATTTTTTAAGCAAGCCCGTTTTGATTGATTCAACTTTCATATCCATCTGCATTTTGTTTTCGCCGTCGTTGTTTTTTAAATTTTCGCTACTATCCATCACTTCCATGTTGCTCTTCATCCAATCTAACGTGATGCCGGCTATTATGCCGGACGCTTCGAGCGCATATCTCGTAGTGGCCGTCGGTCCAAATTTATAAGCGACCGTAGTTATGAGACCATTTTTCGATCTTATCAACGACGTACCTAAATAATAAATAGATAAGTATCAATATAAATATATTTTTATGCAAAATCATTGAGAAACGACGTGATCTACCTGTATTACATAGTAAAAATGCTCCGGTACCATATGTACATTTAGCCTGGCCGAATTCTAGACACATCTGTCCTACTAATGAAGCCTGCTGATCCCCCAGACACTATAAGATAAAAAAAAATACATCACAATTTACATTATATTAATTATTTTCGTGAAAACATCCTAAAAACTTCACAGATCAGATTATTTGCATTTAATTTATTTACTGTGCTATAAAAGAAACTATAGATCAGAAGTTATTACAATATTTTTATAACGTTACACACCTACCCCCGATATGGGAATGCCCGTTAGCGATCCAATAAATATGTATCCATATATTTCCGAGCTACTTTTAATAGTAGGCAGGATAGAAATCGGTATATTAAAAAAGTTACATAAATTTTGATCCCAAATCAGTGAATCGATATTCATTAACATAGTTCTGGAAGCGTTAGTTACGTCTGTTACGTGGACTCCTCCTCTATTGCCGCCAGTGAGATTCTAAAATTTAATTTAATTAAATTGTGACGAAACAATATCATATTTTAAATAATAGTATTTAATATTTACCCAAATTAACCACGTATCAATTGTGCCGATTATGCATCTACCCTCTTTTAAAGCTAATTTTATATCAGTATTATTTTCAAATAACCAACAAAGTTTGGGAGCAGAGAAATATGTGCTCAGAGGTAATCCACATGTATTATGTATATCTTCTAATGTTTTTTGGTTGGTTTTAGAAAGCCTCTCGACAACATCAGACGATCTCGTATCAAGCCATACTAAAAAAATAATAATAATGGTAAAGCAATAAGTAGCGACCAGAAATATCAACTTATTCGATGATAATGCGATGAATTGTTTTAGAAAGAGAGATTCTACTTCGCAGAAAAAAGAAAATATATATATACGCCCTCATCTCTAACTAAGAACCAAAAGGAAGTTGCTTGCTTAACACTTTAACCGCTATTGTCACACGGACGTGACATCTGATTCACGCACACGCTGGTGACATGTAATGGAAGCTTTGTGTAAATGTCATTTGGATAGGAATGTGTTCATTCGATTCGTGGGAACATCTAGAACCTGTGATCGTTATTCCACAGAGTTTGAGATTTTTATCGCCATTTAAATTCCCATATTTCTTAATTAATTAATTAAAGACATCTTGCACCCTTGACATCTCCTCCAGATTGATTGACAACGCTGACAATAAGCAAAGATTGATTTGATCAGTTAAGAGAGCGATCAATCTTGCATAGCCCTAAAATTATTGGCAAATCTGTCAGTTCAGACGAAGATTCAACTGAAAAATCTCCAAGAGTTCCGTGAAAATTATTTTCCGAATTTAATTTTTAACATAGACAAGACAGGACTATATTGCAAAATGAATGCTAACATGTACGTTTATTGCCATAGAGAAGAAGACTGCTTCTGGATTCAAAGGAGCAAAGGATCGTCTAGCTCTTCTTCTCAACAGAAATGCATCCACGGAATTAAAATGAAACCATTGTCGATTTATCAATTAGAAACTCCTCGTACAATGAAACGTCATTCTAAAATCAATTTTCTAATTTTTTAGAGAACTGGATGACAAAAAATGTATTTATGAACTGTTCTATGCCCAGCAATAAAAAAATATTGCATGAATATTGAAATTTAACCTCGGGTCCTTCTTATGGTGTTGGATAATGCATCAGAACAGAAAAACTGTTGAAAATGGACTGATTTTTTTGCTCTCTGTTAAATATTGATTTTTGTAATAAAAAAAATAGAAACAAGATATCACGGTGCATAGGTTCTGCCATTAATTATGTAATATGATTCTCAGCTAAACCTTATAATATTATAATCCTGATGGATAAAGTAATTCAGATAACATCCAATTAGACATTTTTTATCGTCCTTTATTAATCAGTATCAACTTACATTGAGATCCATTAAACAAATAGTATATTTATATATAGAGGTTAAAGGGTCAAATATAATTGTTGCAAGTTAAAAAAAATATATATATTTAAACATAAATTGTCATCATAACAAGAATAAATTCCAGTTTAAAATTAATTAAATTAAAAATGAAAAATTAATCAAAACCAGATGGCATTTTGTGTCAACATTGCTGAAATATGTTATATTATTATTATAGTAATCATATTACCGATTGCATTATATAATGGTTTTCCCGATTTAACATCCCAAGCGACGACCGTCTCCCTCTGATTCGATATACCCACCGAGACTATATCTCCAGGGTTTATATCTAGCTTTCTTAAATTATCCAATGTTGTCTGAAAAAATAGGTTCATATATTAATAATACGCCGATGTACATTATGATAAATGTATACGTACTTCTATGCAATCTAAAATCGCCTCCAATATTTCAATGGGATTCTGTTCGACCCATCCATTTTTCGGATAAATGGTTTCAATGGGTATTTGATGATATGTTAACATTTCAGAAGTGTTAGCAGCAAAAACCTAAATAAATAAATATTGAATCGTTAAATGCCATAATAAAACGTGGGATGTTAATAATTATTGGACGAAAAATGATAATAATATGAAAATTAATCTGAAAATGTTTTGAAATTTGAATGACAATGACAATTAATGAAAATTGTAAGATGTGAATAAGGTGAGGATTATGGAGGGGTGATAAGGGCGAAGCCCCACCGTGGCCCTGGCGGTTCTTGTGCTGAGCTCGAGGGCAGCAACGAGCGGCCCAAAGCGGCCCGCTTGCCGCCGCTGCATGCCGCCATCGGCCGTGCCTGACACTGGCGACCAGGGCTGGCCACACTGACAGTCGGACCTGCCAACCTAATCTTAAGAAAAATAAAATGTCAAAAGGGCAAAACAATATTTTTTAAAGATTTCTGCAAAATATCGTAATAAAAGAAAAACAAATATTGTAACAAAATAGGTTTGAGTTGCGATCTCGTCGCAACGATGATAGTGATAAAATATTTGACCCATTAACCCCTGCAAACTTACAGACAGTGTCCTGCAATCTCATTGTACCCTAGGCGTAATCATAGTCTTTTTTTCACATAAATCTATTAGTTGAGTAATCAAAAATTTTTAATAAAAAAATTGCTTGTAAAGTACCAGAATTTTGTTATATGTTATATATTTTGTCTAATGTGTATATATTTTTCCACATTTATTGCCTCGTTGTCTATCTTCCATAGTGTTTTGAAATATTGTACTTACAACAGCTTGAAGAAGTGCTTTGCCAAATAGATCGACCTTTTTATATCGAGAGTTACATACCCCCGGGCAGCCCTGTATCCATACACTGGGGTATAAACTCGGGTAGAATCCAAACTCTCTCATGTAGAGACATCTTAAAAATTTCTTCGGCATTTTTTATAATATGGGGGAGTTTGAGCCGTCATAAGGCCCTCATATATTAAACCTGATACGAGCAAGTTCCAAACCAATGTGTCGTATAGCACTCGTATAACTAAAGTGCTATGTATCTAATGATAATTTCTCAAACCAAAGCCCAACATTATTGATGATCTACTAATATACATGTTCTATATATGTAAACTAAATTTTAAGTTGGAATCAAACATTCAGATCTTTAGCAGACGATTGCTTAGGAAGAGTCACGTTCACAAGTGGGCATCTTTCGTTGAGGTAACGGATCGAAATATTTTTAAATCGTCAGCAAAAAGTGAGAATTTACAATTAACCGTTTGGACGCCACGCTAATTACATATATGGATTTTTACCGTACGCCACCATTATTTATTCATAGATAAATTCGTAGTAACGTTCCCGTATCTGTACGGCGTGGCGGTTAGACCGATTTCTCGCGCCTGTACGGCGTGGCGTCCAAACGGTTAAGGAGCCCGATGAACGTTTTATTAATCAAGATAATTTATTTAATTATTACAGTTTAATTATAAATGATTGAAATTGTGCGGTATTATTTATATTTTAATTGAATAATATGTTAGAATTTAGAGGGAAAGTGAAAGCGGAAAAAATATCGATGTGGCAATAAATTTTCGCGCGAGTTTTTTTCGGCTGGCAGCACTCGTCGTCCATCTTACTTCGCGAACTGCGCAGCTAGGCGTTTCGCGCAACTGCGAGGTGATTACCGATTGCTCGAGTGTTTAGCCGATCGTCATGGGGCGAGGGAAGTTTTCGGAGTCCAGCTCGGAGTCGGGCAGCGAAACGGGTGGACACACCGGCCGACGACAACTGTGTCGATCCAAGAACGCGCAGCTAGCGCGGGAAAACAGGATCAAGAAGAAGAAGTACGTGGAGGCGTTGGAGCAGCGCCTAGGTTCGCTGCGCGCCGACAACAAGGAGCTGCGGCGGCTGCTGGGGGAGCAGGCGGCCTACGTGGCCGAGCTGCAGCAGGACGTGCGCTACCTGCGGGCCGCGCTCGCCAACCGGGGACCCATCGCCTCGCTGCTGCGCCGCCTAGCCCCCTCCGCCCCGCCCACGCCCGGCCCCTTCGACCTGCCGCTCGACGCCTTCGAGGAACTGAACGATCTCACTCGACTGCCCTCGGAGGCAGACGCGATCTCTGACCACAACTACACGTCACACTTGATCTCTGACATATCCAGCGAGCCCTTAGAGGACGTCGGCATCTGTCTCCACGTCACCAAGAAGAAAATGTCTTTGGAATTCTGCTCCATTTGCAACGAGCGAGCGATAAAAAACACCGATTTTGTCGACTTTTAGAGATTACTTAGAAGAAATGTTCCGATTCTGGAATGAAATTTGCTTCGCCTGATGTGCACCGACACAATGTTTATTGAACGAGTGCATCATATCCGTCGAGCGTCGTTCAGACGATCCTTTCTATTTAACTACTCTAAATAATGTATTAGGTTTAATAATCATGTAGTGTAAGTACTATACGGATCGACGATGAACGTGTTCAAGTTTAGAAACGAATGTTTTGCATATTAATTTTATTGTTACGACTGTCGTGAATCACCATTAGCGTTTAAGTATGTTGAAATTATTATTTTTTTGATCGAATTGTGAAATTGCAGGATGGAATTTGCAGTTAATTACCGCTTCTAGTACATCGTGGCGTACATATTTCCGATCGTCTCGAAAGGTGGAGTAATCCCATTTAAATTCAAAACGATGCATTTCACGTTTGTACGCGTACGACGCTTATCGTATATCGTGTAATTTTGTCATATTTTTTTTTGTACGGAAATGCAACGTTTGACATGGAGATATTGACTGTGAGAACGATTAATATCATTCAGGATGGTTTGTTTACAGTGAAAGGAAACGGTGCGAGGGCGGTACGCGAGCGAGCGGAGCTGTGCCCTCGCTCGCTCGAATTCTGCAATTCTAATGATCTAGGATAAGTATATTGTATCAAAAATTCCTTATTTATTTGTTATAGACGGCCGGGTGAGCTTTTAATTAATTTTGCGCACCATCACGGTGCGGTTTTAATTTTTTGTGTAATGGAAATGAAATGTTAAATAATAAAATGTTTATGTTAACGCTAATAATTTTGTTCTTATTCATTGGACCTCTCCCTTTATTTCTATAAAACAATACTATACACAGTTCTATGTTTCAGTTGGGGGTCGCCGCCTTTGAAGTACGGATGCCGACGGAGCCGATCGATCCGTTTGAAATATTTTTAATTTGATAGGATTTGATTCGACATACGATTTAATTTTATTAGGTTGATGCGAAAGTTGTTACAGTTCTGGCTGTATTTATTTAAGAAATGGTTTCTATACAAGATGATTAATTCCGTTTCAGCTTTGGTCGTATAACAACCCTCGAAAAAATGATTATATAAATCAATTAAAAATATGAAACAAAGCTAATGTTTCGGCTGATAACATTTGTTCAATGCATACTGAAAGTGTCATGAAAATACAAATATATCATATTGCATTTAACGGGTTTCGTTCTAGGAATTAACCCTTCGAAGATGAACCATTTGCCAGAGACAGACTAATGAAATTGAAGACTAAAAACTAAGCCATGGTGGACGATCCTCAATTGACTGACGAACTTTTGGAGAGAGATGAATGATGTCAATGCTCTCCGCATAGATAGCTCTAAGCCGAATTTGACATGAGTGTGCCACGAGACTGGGTGTGCTGTGTAGCGTTGCTCCGATGGAAACAATTTATCTATAAAATATTTCATGAAGATCCAATCTCATTAGCAAAATCAATTATTTTTAGGTTGAAAGAATATAAAATACATACGAGGAGTTGATCGTTGTTGGGTGTCGGTATTGGACGTGGCGGCAATGGCGGTTGGCACAAACATGGTTTCATAGATTCTGCAGAGCTATGAGGAGTCAGGCCGCTATTCAGTGATGTGTGTGCTACTGGAGGTGCCTGATCAGACCGTAAATTAAATACGAATTGGCCTGATTATTATTGTTACAATCCGCACGGTGACAGATCGGCTCCCGGACTCATGGCTGGCGACCTGACCTGTATTTGAAAAGCCTAGGTAACCTGGTGGGCGAACGTGTCTCTGCTAAAGATCGCATAGTGTCCTCCAGATGGCAAAGACCTGTCTCAGAGTTAGAAGGTCATTTATGTATGTATATAATCGATAAAAAGTTTATTTTGTGAATTTATCAAGTAAATATACAAATTCCTGAAAGAATGGAAAAACGTCAGTGTGGGGTCAAAGGTGGCGGAGTACTGCCCTAAGGATTACTATCTAAAGATGAATGATTTATTGGAAGAACTGAGCTTTTGTCCTAAAGCTGAAGCATTATTTTAATATGATAATAAATTAAACAAAAAATATGAAAGGGTTATAACCGTAAAGGTTTTGTAATACGCGGACCACGGTGGGCCTTTACTCTTGCCGATGATGGAAATGCAAACACAGTTTTAGAAATATTTTAAATATGACTCGTGCAGTATTCCCTGCTTGGCGATCCCTGGCGTTGCCCGCACTCATGGCAGTCTGTTGCTAAGAGTATCTACAGGGAAGCACGCTTCCTGGTGATCTTCGATGAGAGGCCGGCTGGGGGCTCTCCAGCGGCATGCCAGTCCGCAGTCTCATGCTGAAGGCAGAGTCTGCAGCCAGGCGTCAGCAATGGTGTTGGTCAGCTTATGTTGATTATGGCTCTCCTGGATCCCTTGCGTTCCGCATCTCACATCACAGCTACTGCGGTGGATCCCGTGGATGTTCTTCACTGGGTTGCTCCGGCAGATGGGTGCCCTGCATCCTCAAACGTTTCCAAGCGCAACAAACTTCTCCAGGCTATCGTTTCTTATAGCTTGATGTCCAAAGTATCGTTGAATCCTTTTGAAATAAGTAGTAGAAAGTCGGTCATCTTAATCGTTCCCCATTTCTTTACGGACAGACACGTTTGGGTGTTTAGAGGTCCATGGTATTCTCAGCAGGCGTAGATTTTCTTATTCATATTCTGCTTTATGGTCCAAGTTTTCACGCCGTTAGTAAAAGCATTTTTAACCATCCCTATTCCCTTATTTCTGGCTCACAATTTCCCTTACTCGTAAGTAGAGATCTGAGATAGAAATTCTTCAACCCTCTTCAGCTTTGGAATATGAATGGATGTGAATAAATTCAGTACGGCTTTGTTTAGCTCTTAGGATGCATTCGTAAGTGACGAAGCAGAATAAATTTGCAAAAGCAAAAATTTGTCACGCCAGTGTGACAATAGCAGTTATAGGGTTAATAAGAAATTAATATCGGAATTGTATTGATAGTGTAAATACTGTGTTCCACTGCTAATAAACATGGTGCATGAGAGCAAAAATGGATATGGTGGAAGTACTACACTTTTTTTCAGGCTTCGAGCAGACTGCGGTATATTGAATTGGCGCTAAGCGACGTCTTACTCTAAATATTTTAAGCTTCACAACAATGAAAAAGATGAATTTATATATAAGAGTATAAATATTATCCTCTGTTCCGTGATCGGCTTAATGGTCAGTCGTCCACATTAATTTATGTAATATTTCCATATCAAGATTACCACTTTCCAATTGTTTATTGATTTCTAGCTAATTTAATTAAGATCTATTATAATTTGTATTATTTATATGATACAGATAAATAAAGTATTTTTATCCCAGGAATCGTTAATTTTTACTACGTATATTTTAATAATGATCAATGAGTGTTTCGTGGCTGGCAGATTTATAATAATCTACGTTTTTTGAGCGATGCAATTTTTATCTAATTTTAACCAATCCGTCACGACGGCTCGAAACTAACGCCGCTGGCCGATGGGGTCTATTTTGTATAAATAGACCCCAAGAATTTATAAATTTTTCGCATTCGCGAAACATTGCACGCCTTAGCGATAGTCTAAAACAGCCACCGGGTGCGGCATTGCTTCCATCCGAACGAGTTTCCTCGTTGCCGCTACAGCCTGGGAGCTGGAGGATGGAGCGAAGCCAGGGAAGAGTAATGTGGGATGGGAAACGGTTCCAAAGGAATCATCCCCATTTGTTTTGAATGGCTAGGGTAATGGTCAACCTAGCTGGGATAGTCACATCTCTATTACTGGTGACAGAGATACAAAGAATTGTTTCTAGATACCTCTACGTAGTTATTCTAATGCATGCGTTTCTACAGACCTTGACGTGATTAATTCTAAGCATACTTTAAGTCCTAAGCGGTTATTAGTCAACAGGTTAGGGTCTTCCTTCCCAGGGGACACCGGCCCTGCTCTAAGGAACCCGCCAGGGACCATACGATTATGCCCATGCTTTGTTCCGTCGTCAATCTGGAGAGGTAATCTAATTTTGCAGTTAACTAGTGTTATGCATTTCGATAATTTAAGTTAGTAGTCGGATAGGTGCCCGACGAAAACTATGAATTCAGAGAATTCTTTGTAACTCTGGCCAGGGGGTATCTAAGAGGAAGACCTCCATTACCTCCGCATGTTTTATAAAAATGTAGGTAATTTGGGGCGTTAGAATTTATTAATTAATTACCATCTATCCTGCGTTGAATAAATAATTATAAAAGAAATAATATAAATTTAAATCCAACTGACAATATTTAAAAAAAAAAATCTGTGTCATGGTTTGATAATTGGGGGATTTTTTGACACACTCGATTAAATAGTAATAAAAAGAAACAAATAAAATTCCTTTAAATGCTAGAGTAATTTACATAATTGTGTCCGGGATGTGAATAAATTTAAAAGTGCAAAAAATGCAATTAAAATTAACTTTTACTTACAATAGAATGGGTTCCAGAAATTCCCATGAATTGAATGAATACAATCCCGTAAAAATATTGTTAATACATAGCTTCTAGCACGTGTTACTAGTGAGAGCTGTGAATTGACATATGTCACACCGGTATGCCCATAATGGTTAAAGTATAAATTTCGAGGTTTGAAATCAAAATGAGCTAGATTAACATAGCCATGCCGATGGGGTATATTTGGGACCCGAATTGTTTGATTTTTCTCGAATAACCTAATAAATCCTACACGTCGCAAACTTTTATATATATGTTTAAATAATAAATATAAATAATCATTGACCTTTATTAGTTCGGAATTGCAGAAAAAAAAATAAAAACAACATTATTTACCATTAGCACGGGTGCGAAGTCTTTTAACGATCCGTACCGGATATGAACGAGAAAAAATATTGTGCTGTGCAAGTGGTCAAAGTAATGTCAAAGAATTTATCAATTCTTGACTTGTTTGGGGTCTATTTTCATACATTAATTTCATACAAGATAGACCCCATGGGCCATAGCCGTTGGTTTAGAGCCACCGTGACGGATCGGTTAAAATTCACTGTAAATGTTTTCACTACAGCAGCTCTAAGTAAGTGATACTGCTCTCTTGGGGGTCGGTGAATGATTCAGATAAGGTAGAAGGACTTTGTCTTCAAGGTTAAATCTCATAAATGTTATATCGCCCAGAAATCATTTTTTTTCTAAAGAATAAAATTAAAAACTCTGCAACTTTCGCATGTCAAACTGCACCAATAGGATGGATAGAATTAGGAATTAAGGTGTGAATAAAACAAGAGCACATTTTCAATTTATAAAATTATTATTAAAAATATCTCGATAGTCCACCCTATACGGGTTGAAGAAATATGCACATAATTATTTTTTCCAGCACTGAGAATTTTCATCCTCGGCAGAAAAAAAAATGTTATTCTAATGGTGATAATTTGTTACATCAGATTTTTATAATGGGCAAGTTTGTAACTTAACACTTAATGACTCGTTAATTTTTTTTTCATTGTAATATAAGGCGAGATACGACGAGGCACGTAACGAAACTCAAAATGATTCAGTCGTCGATACGCGCCAGTCGAAAATGCAAGAACAAAATAATTACACAATGCATATAATCATTTTTTTTTTTTTAATTAATAACAATTAAGTTAGAATTGTAAAGTCAATACGTAAAAATATGTTCTTTGATTAGTAAGTTAATCCGGAGCGGCGGATCGATACAATTTAAAAAAAAAAAAAATAACCGCTCGATCGTAAACTCTCGACGGAGACGTGCCGAAACTAATTCAACGTCAAATGTAAGCGCTTACGAAACTACTACAATAAGTTAGCGTTTATTAATTGAGTACAATTACATGATAATTCATAGATTTTTATTTAATATTCTCGCGATTTAATTATTGAATTGTCTTCGGGGTCAATAAATTTAATTGAGGTTCAATTATTATTAGCGAGGCGTGGACAAAAAGTTCATGCACTTAACTCGCCTTATATTCTCATTGACATTCTCTTTTACGGAACATTCACGGGACATAAATTAGATCATTCGTGCATTTTTTGTCCACGTTTCGCAAATATAAAATATTACAATCTATTATGATTGTAATACAATAGTACCTCGGTCCTCAAAATGCTCATATTTAACCCTTTAACCGCTACAGAAATTTACATAATCGTGTTCCGGATGCGAATAAATTTGCAAATGCAAAAAATGGGGCTAGAATTAAAATTTATTTAGGATATTCATGGATTCTAGATATTCCTATTAATCTAATAAACATATTCTTATACACATCATTTTTATACAAAGCTTCTAGCACGTGTGCGGTGAATTGACAGTTGTCACACCGGGATGACTATAGCGGTTAAAGGGTTATACAATACGAAATCTGATCTTTTTCCAAGAAATTCCTTTGTTTTCGTCTACTTCAACAAGCGTGGGTAAGTTTTAATGTAAATAACGGATCCTCTTTTTTATGTGGTCTTCTATGAGGCGGGTCTTTGCCACCTGGAGGATACGCGATCTTCAGCAGAGACACATCCGTCTCAATCCTGTTATCAGGACTGTAACAGTTGTCCACCAGGTTATATTGACTCTTCGAATACGGGTCAGGTCACCAGCCATAAGCCCGGGAGTCGAGCTGTCACCGCTCGGATTGTAACAATAATAATCAGACGAGGCTAGGGCCAATTCGTATCGGGCTTCTCATAGCTCCGTAGAATCTAGGAAACCATGATTGTGCCCAGCCGCTACGTCCAATACAAACACACGACAACACTCGATTCTGTATAATATTGATTGACTCAGATTAAATCCCAGGAAACTTCCTCTCATAATTATTTCGTGCAGCTGTCTCAGGAATAGATCAAGTCTGAGGAGCGAGGTACCACCGCATAAGTCACTTATTTAACTAAACAGGCATAACGAATATTCAATACATAAAACTACACAACATTGTTTATTACACATACATGAAAAAAGGTTCGTTCAAAAGGCACATTGTGATTTTTACGTTGGATTTAATCCACTCCAATTAAGTATTTTTATTATCGGCATAATTCAAAATTATTTTCATCGATAAAATTATGGCGATTCGCACACACACACACACACGCGCGCGCGAATATAACGGCAACATTTGGGGATTATAATATATATTTCTTTATAAATATGTATATTCGAGTAAAAAATAAAATGATTTACAAAACAATGTTATCACAATTATTCAACAATTTTAAAAATAATTACACATTATCTACATGACCGGTACGCTATCGTCTAATCACATTTTAAATATGATTAAAATTAGCAAAATCGGGTTTAATTACGCGAAAACAACACAATTAAAAATAAATAATTAATGCTGTGTCATTATCATAACTGCTAAAAAAATTGTTTGAATCCTACGTAAATAAACAATATTGATCACTAATTAATAATAAAAAAAAATGAATCAATATAAAATTTACATGTCGGCAAAGTCATCTCGCTAATCAATAATTAATTCCACAAATATAAATAATATATGCAAATCCTATACACATACGTCATTTAAATATAATTAATAATAAATATAAATTTTTATATACTGCTATTTACATCTCGTCCTGACTTTATTACATTTCGTAATGACTCGGTAGCTTTTTAACAATAATAATATTCTGAGATATATATGTACAACTATGCCCAACCACCGGTCAGTTTGTGGAAGAGATCCTCGTCCAACGTCTGATTGGCGTCTTTGGATCTCATCGACAAGAATATGTATCCGCCGATAAACTCGTGTATCACTTTGCAGTCGGCCGACATGCACGAGAACAATATTTTTCCGTCTTCGAATTGTATCATCATGTGTTTGATTTTCCAGTTGACGTTCCAAGCCTGAAATTTAGCAAATCAATCCATTATTTATTGAATAGTCTAGAGATGAAAAATAAATACCGTAAATACAATGTTTGATAAAAAAAATATGTGGAATTTTTGAAAGTCCAAGTTGTCCTGTGTTGAGATAATATCGATAATTAAATTCCACTCATTTTTTTTTATCAAATCTTGCACAGCTTATTCTTGCGTAAATAGATAGATTTAATTTTTTAATTTATTTCTAAACTTCTAGGCTCTAATTAACCTAAAATTACGGAAAAAAAAAATTCCACCGTAGCTTTTTCTATATAAAAATTCTCTGTTATTTAATTAAATGTCATGTATTATGTCACTATTCCCTTTCTTGGTGATAGTTTAATTTAAATATTCTTTTAACTTAGACAAAAAAAAAATGGTCCATCAAAATAAATCCGGAAAACTATTCTCAAACCCAGGGCTCCGAACCGTTATTTTTTCGTTCCAGTTCAATTAAAAAAAATCAACCAGTTTTTCAGATTTTTGTTCACTTCCGAGTGATTATTTTTTAAATGTTTTTATTAGGGTTTTGAGCCAGAAGTTAAAACTAAAAATTAAATACAATTTTAACACAAATAAAAACTTATATTAACTAAAAACTTAATTTAAAAAAAGATCATTCAGAGCTGAACTGAAAACTGAAAAAACAAAAGCTGGAAACGAATTGACATTTTTTTTAAGCTGGAACAAAAACCGAATCGAAATACAGTAATCCCCCTATAACGTACATTCCTATAACTTCCCCCCTTTAACGTTTGCGGCAGTTTTTTCCTATAACGTCAAACCCCCCTATAACGTACATATTAAAATGCTAAATAGAGTTTTCATAAAAATATTTTATAATTTTATAAAATTAACTAATAAAATGTCGTGTTGATCTTCACGAGCGAGTCAAGTCATTTGTGCTGGTAAACAATTAAAAATGTAAAAAAAATGAAAATGATGCACTGATCTCCTTCAAATAAAAAAAATAAAATTACCCCCCTATGACGTGGAACCTATCTGGACGTTATAGGGGGGTGGGTTTACTGTACGTACAATTTTGCTCGTTCTTCTATTCATGCTTCGTAATTTATTAAAGATTCATGATACCTGATTCTCTTTTTGCACCATTTTTATATAACACAGTTCTACAATAAAGACAGTTTAATTATTTAAACAAATTTTAGCGCAAATGACTTGACTCGCGCGATGAGCGATATCATTTCGTATTTTGGCTGACATAATCTTCCCGCAACTTACGGGCAGGGAAGATCAACACGACATTTTATTAGTTAGTTTTATAAAATTATAAAATATTTTTCTGAAAATTCCATTTAGTGTTTTTTGGGCCATGTATCTTATAGGGGGGTTTGACGTTATAGGAAAAAACTGCCGCAAACGTTATGGGGGGGGACGTAAAGTGGAAAAATTCAATTTTATTTCTAAATGTCCAATTTTCTCTTAAAATTATGTTCATATAGTAAATATTACCTTCATAGAACTGTATCTCCACGTTTTCAAATGGTCCCCGGAATTAATATCTAATTTCATAATACGATTATGAGCTACGCCGATAAGCTCTTCTTTCCGATGGCTCATAAATTTCACCACGAAAAGAGATATACCGAAATCCGGTAAACTCTGCCATGCTCTTATGAACTGCATCTTCGCCTCCATTACCGTCAAATCTTTGACGTTTGCATGATTTTCTAGAATGCGCTGTTTTACCTAGTAACAAATAAAAAAAAATATAATTATTTGACACTAAACTATAATCGAATTACATTATATCGTTCAATATTACCTTTCCCTTTAGTTTCTTTTGATGTTTTGGTGATAGATAATCGGATGGGTTGATGTTTAATTCGCTAGTTTTTATCGCAGCCTCGGGCGCTGGCCTTTGAAGTGCCAAAAAATCTCTTATGGCCTTTGTTTCGGTACTCCATCCAGCATCGGCCAGCGTTCGTCCCCGAGATGCCAATCGCAGAGCCGATAACCACCGAGCATATTGCTCTTCCTGCATTATCATTTTATTATTAGCATCGAACAAAGTTATTAATTAATAGATTTGACGTAATACTTACATTATCGCATCTCAACCACACGTCGGACATTCCGTCTTCACTCGGCACTTTTAATTTGATATTAAAGTGATCTTGCACTACGTTGACGTCTTGCGTGACTTCAGCACCGCGGAGAGAAAAAGCAAAGACGACAGATCCCATACCCAAGGCGCATTGTTGGGTTCGGTAAGCTCTCAGAAGTAAATCTCGGCACGTGAACCAATACCGTTTATATCCGCGAAGTGTGAGACGTTTCGGCCTGTTAAATAAAAAAAATTAGCAATTAATCATAATCACTCAAAGGAGCAATGAGTATAGCAATAAAATCACATGAATCGTTATCTCGTTAAGGCGATAATTATATACACAAAATGAACTCAAAAAGTTTATTTCGGTTATTTACATAAAAAAAAGATGGGTAATTGATTATTATACTTATTACATATTTCTGGAATTCACATGCATTTACATATAAAATTATATTTTCATAATCTTACGAAAGAAAACAGAGGCTATCATCGGACTTGCTTTATATCACAGATGCAATAATAAAAAAAATATATTATTACCGAACTAAGTAAATAAAATAATATTTATGAATAATTTCAAATGAAACTTACTTGAAGTAGCGTAAATTATCGCACAGATCCGGAATCCGCGTGATATCGGTCGGTGTGCCCGGAGGTCCCCCCTCTAGCATGACTTGCAACTCCGTCAACGCGGCATCAATCTCATCCTCGCCGGCCGAACCATTAGAGATGTTAAACCCTTCCATGCTTGATGCGATACAGTCGACTGTATCGTTACCGTCGGAATGCAAATCCACTTGCAACTACAAACACAAATTATTAATTCTCCAGCAATTATAAATTTAACGTTAATAAAAATCGTGCATACTTGTAAAGCTGCTAAAACCAGCATCTCTTGTTCCGAACAGTCAATCTCTTCGTTGAGAATCTGCCAACGAGCCTGTTGATATATTTGATTTATACGGATGGCATCGACGCGCGGATTCAAATCGTAAAACGTGTAAAACTTGAACCGAAGCCGCAAACAATCGTTCTCTCGTACGCCCTGTTCCATTATTGACAGCGACGAATCCAACCAACTGAAACGTATCAATTGTTTAATTTTACATTCACCAAATAAATTGAATTAAAATGAAACGTTGAACTAACCCGACGTTCATGCGAGCTTTTTCGACGAGCGATTTTGGCCTCAGCATTGATTCCCTAGCTTCGGCTCCGGGATCCAACGGACTATTTGCCAACGATGTATCCGACGAACCGTTGAGCATTTCCAACGATACGGATGTATTATGTGGCGTTAAATATCCGTCGGCCATATGGTCTCCGTTCAATGGCAGAGTACCGTTTCTTTTCCATGTTCCGTTCTGATGCTGAAATAATATGAAATTAATTGTTATTGAATTTAGAACGCCGTTGAATTTTCAAATGAAATAATGTTTACCGCAATCGGTGATCCTATCGGCGTGGCGGATTGTGATCGTGGTGGAGGGGGTGGTGGCGGCAAAGGGGCACATAGCAACGGCGAACCGCCTGCGTCTAAACTACCGCTCGTATTCCGTCCGCTCGCCGCAATAAACGTGTTGGTATCAGCCGCCGCCGTCGTCGATATCGACGAGTAGCTGGATTTTTGATAGTTTTGTTTTAAATGCGCCGATTCTAACGGTCGACACAGCGACAGCTCCTCCGGATGACGAATGCCTATTGATTGAATGCGATTATTATAATGAACGTTCAGCGATAGTCGATTATATTAATTGTTTATTCACCTATTTCTTTGCATACTGAGATGACTGCGTTGAACGTCTTTATTGAAAAATCGACATTGCAATGGATGTAGCGTTGATCGGGCAGTTGTACTTTTAGTATTTTGTGCATGGGAGTGAAGAGCAGCAAAGCGTCTGCGGCCACTCCATACTGATCCAAGGTGGAGCGGGTACGAGTCAGCCAACAATTCCGCGCTGGCCACCATAATGCGTGGTCTGACCAATCTTTTGTGATAGCTGAAAATAAATAAAAAAAATCATTAAAAACGTGGAAAAAATAATTGCATAGGAAGTCAAGTTTTTAGAATTTTGGAATTAAATGAATGGTTTAGACTTATAAGGAAAATATCAGGTCGTTGCATAACTTGTGTTTGTGTTTTTTTCTGACATTTGCTCAAATCCATAACTTTATGTAAACCAAAGATATTTATAGTATTTCTTTGGTGTTCGTTGTCAATGGTTCTTTTCAGTACAACAGTTCACAGGGTGGGTACAATTGGGAAAGGTTCACAAAGGGTCACAATTGGGAAAGGTTCCAAGTTGCGGAATATGGGTACTCCAAAAATTATCCGAAGTAAACCCCCCAAGGCGCATATCAATATGCCTATCATTAATGATTAGAGAATAGAATTATTCATCAGTGCTGTCATTCGAGTTATAAAGTGAGTTCTTTACGTCAACACAAAATGTAAGAAGCAAAGGTTAAGCGCTAATTAACCCGCAACTCATATTCAAGAATAGGATTACACCCTAAGTAGATAATGTTATGCATTTGGTCGGATATAAAGGCTGTGATTCATTATGAACTGCTGATTATGGGCAGACAATTACGATTGTGCGTAGCTAGATCGTTTGAAAGAGACTCTGACTTTAAAAAGTCGAGCCATTCTAAATCGAGCAAGGATAATTTTAAACAAGGAAATCGCTCGTCCAAACGCTTCCAAAAAGCCAATAGAAAAAATAATGGTTTTTCGTGGGAACTTCTCCCTTATCTACCATATTCTCTGGACATTGCCTCAAATGCCTGTCATATTCTTGGATCCTTACAACATTTTTAAAGCAGAAAACAATATAAAACAAAAATGGATATTAAAAATGACCTCGATTTCAATTCAAATCATTTTTTTTTATAATTAGTTATCAAAAAAATTAATCAACAAATGGAAAATGATTATAGAAAAGATGGAGAATATATTAAAATTATAAAGCATCTCATTTTATGACCATAAACATCATAGAAAAAAATTATAGTAAGTCGGTTCTAAGGTGTAAATCTAATCGAGCAAGCAGAAAACAGTGATGACTAGTTCGTATTTATTGGTTTCAGAAACCCATTTGAACTATGAATCGATCAAAGTCCGAAACTGAATTTTACCAAAATATTCAATATATTTTTTATTCATTTTCTAAGAATAACACTTTTTAATTTAGAAATCACAAAGATGACAATTATGTTCTCGGTGTTAAGCAAGCATTTTTCTTCAGCTTGCGGAGAAGAATGTGTATCTTATGTTTTACAAATGATCCATCACGTTGTCATCAAATAAGCTGATACTATTTATTGCTTTACCGTTTCTTATTTTTTTAGTATGGATTGACAAGAGATACGTTTTATGTTGTCGAGAAGCTTTCTAAATTCTGTGAAGAATCTATCTAATGTTGTTATTAAAATTATCCATCATAAATAGATACTCCAGCTTATTGATGTCTGGAATTCTTGGATTTATAAATGCCTTCTCTAGCATAAAAATACAGTTTTTCATTTTTCGTGAAGACGTCAACGTTCTTCCGTGTTGAGTTAAGTATTTATGATCAACTATTACCTACTTTACATCCGCATCATCTAATCCCATAGAGTCACCCAAAGATTACATGTACGGCAGACTGTACTTTATAACTTACTACTTCATCATCAACATAGGCGCAACAGCTCTATCGTAGAACCCTGGCCTTATCCAACACCCTTCTCCATTTTATCCGGCATGTCGTTACGTCGCTCCATCTTCCGGTAAGTTTCAATGATACAGTGTCCCTCTGTACACAGTCCAACCCCCTCAGCCTTGGTCTTCCTTTTCTCCGGGGACAGGAAACCTTGAGCCTTTTCGGAAACTGACTGTTCCGCATCCTTGCCATGTAACCAGCTCACCGGTGTCTGATCACTCTGAAGACAGCTGTGACTAGTATGTCCTTGTATAGTAAATACAGCTTCTCATTGCTTCGGATATGCCATTCCCCGTCCTTGATTACGGATCCAAATATTCGTCTCAGAATTCTCCTCTCCATGATATCCAGTTGTACAGAGCACCAGTTTTCCAGAATGGTTCTTCTTCGTACTTTCGAGATATGTGAATTCCTGGACGGCCTCGAAGCTGTACTCTTCGACCCCTTTTCTGCCTGTTATTTTCTTCCCAACAAATAAATGTGGCCTTTTTATAGTATCTGGTATACCTCTTCTATAAATAGAGAAATGGGTCTTCCTTTCTGTTCTGTTCTGCAACGCCCGAATCCACTGTTTCTAAATGGTATGCCCAGAAAATTTGATATTTTGGAATGAAACTCTCGCAACCAATGGGCGGGCTTACATTTGAGCAGACTATTGCCATGAGCCGCAGAATTACTACCTGACTTAACATGTCGAACGGATAAGTTTAAAAATAACGGCATTTTGCAAACACTTTTAATAAAAAAGAATGTGCGGTTCATCGTAAAAGAAGTAATTCATATATTCTACTATTTACTACCTTAAATAGCTCCTTAAAAAATAACAATACATACATAACAATGAGACCTGCCAAAAAAACTAATAGATATCAAGTATACCTTGACACTAGAAAGCGAAGGGTTAAATCTATAAAATATGAGTGCTTTGACGACGTTAATGATAAGAATTAATGATGGAAAAAGAGACCAATGAAGCAAATTTGATTTTTATCTAGTCTGGGATTAATCATTATAATTGAAAGGGCGTTTGTACAAATGAATTGAAGGAATTGAAGACTCAGAATTAGCCACTCTATTGGGATTATAATCTCTTAAATAAAAATAAGAACTTCAAAAGTACTACCTACGAGATGCAAGATACCAGTTCTTGGTTTCGTATAACACGCGATTTTTAAGAACTTAAAGATCCTTTTATACGGAGATTTAATTGTACATTTATTGAATTGTATTCTTCTTCAAGTGAGGATTTAAAAAAATATATATCTGATAAGTATTGAGTGTAGGTTAACTATAGCAATCATCTGATAAGTGGTATGATGGTGGTTATCTTTAACAGCAGAATTTATTGTACTGAGCCCTTCAACTCGATGAGAACTCACTGAAGAAATGAGGGGAAGATTATTGCTATTAAATGTATTGGTCATATGAAAAATTGCTGGTAATAACGGATAGGGGTATTAGAGGCCATCAATCACCTGATCACGATAATCTGCCCGCATCGAATAAAAATAAACCGTCGGTTCAGATCCATCGTCAATCCTTTCATCGGTGCTCTGGAAATGGATCTAAAAATATTTACAAACCACGCCTTAGTAAATATTTACGTTTTGTGTGCAAATTTCCGATTAGTTTAGCAAATGTGAGCGGTTTTACGCAGAGGAGGTGATTGCATTCATTGATGAATCAATAATATCACAAGGATACGGTATGGACACGAATGCGGTCGATGAGGGAGGAAGTCAGGCGCCAAAGGATGGCGTCATGCCATTATCAGGATATTGTCAATGTCCATCGGCGATCGTTAAACAGTAAACAGTCGACCATATCTTGAGACCCCATGAGCCCTATGCGTTTAAACCCAGATGACACCGTCGAGTTATCGATACACAGCATATTTATAAAGTCACTGTACACATCCCGGTGATTCATCAGTTCGATTGATCATCATTCGTCACACGTTTCGATGGTGTTATGCAGATAACTCATGCATTGACAATTCATCGGAATCGCTCGTAAATGAATATGTATATTTAAATGCGACCGTGGCGCAAAACGAGTAAATCTAGAGGATGTGGTGTTTGCTTGTGAAGGATGTGGTCAATGATTAAGCTTACAGGTGATCAAATTTGTGTAATGATAAAGAAAATTTAATTATGATTTGTGTCGATGATAAAAACGCTCTAGAAATTATAAATCAATTATAAAACACTCGAGCTGATAAAATAAAAATTAAAGCAGGATATACAATTTAATAAAATAATAAAATGGCGTGTTCTTGAAAATTCTGTATCAGTCGAAACACAATAAAATATTGTTTTTCAGCAGTCAACGGGTTAAGCGAATACTTTTTTGCCACTGAAATAATCTCATAATTTGAATCTTTTTTATTATAATTTTTAATTGTCTGCTATTGATTTATGGTTGAATAGAGCTGGTCATTTGTAGTTTTCTTGTAATTTTATGCTCTTTTTAACCTAGCCGTGCCCAAGTTTTTGTCACAAACCTTTTGTATTTGTTTAAAAAAGCATAAAGAATAAATGCTATTAATAATCATTGACCTTTATTGTCTACGTTTGGAAAAAAAATATTTAAAAAAACAATGTTGCACGCGCGCGGTGTTTTTTCTCACTCGCATCCGGTAGTGCGAGTCCGCATAGTGCGAGTGAAACATGCGATTGACACGTGCGGCGAGACATTGCCGAGAGCGTTGGCATTTAAGCGTCATATTGATTAATTAAAAAATCCAAAATATCGACCTAATTATGAAGCATATAATGACTAACTATTTTTATTCTTAGAATAATCTATTTAGATCATATCCATAGAACCCCTTCGGACGACGCCGTTGTTTGTAACGGATGGGCTAATGGAAATATCTTCTTTTGGAATAGAAAAGTACTTCTTTATGCTCTTCAGGATAAATGGTTTATCTGTACAATCGTCCTCTATTTATTTTAAAACGGTATTTCAATTCTTTTGCTTCACATGTGAGCATATTCATCTATTTTCGAGTAACTCTTGAATATCATCGCCATTCCAATAGTTAAAAGGAATGTAAAATTGCCGTATTATCAAAATAGCTCTACTTTTTTAGGAAATCTTTTTCCAAATCATTTATCTGTATTTTTCAAATATCTTTATTTATTCAACATTATTATTTTTGTTCTGGAACGATTTTTTTAGTATTGCGGTTAGTTCCTTCAGCGAAAAGAACAAGTTGTAAAAGGTCATGTCTTTATATTCTTTACATTTTTTGTTCACACGTAAAATATCGTTGAGCAATTGAATTTAAAGCATGCAAAACTCTATTTTTTTTATTAAAATCACGTTCGAATATCCTTTTTTTGAGTTACGTACTTTTAGCGCGAAAACGCGTGAACAGGCTTAACGAAGGGCTTTTTTATGACGCAAAAACGCGTGAACGGAACGTAACGTTTTAATTATATTTCTTTGCGAAATTGTGTTGGACATGTTTAGGATTTTTAGGTAAAAGTTTTCGAAATTCCATTTCTAATCACAGCGAGTTATTTACGAAGGATATGCTCATAAAAAAACCCACGCGTATCTCCATTTTTTCAATCAAACAGATGTACACTGTGTATATAATACAAGGCATCATTTGAATATAGGCATATCATAACTATTTTTAAGTACACCGGAAGCCCAAAAAAAGCATCTTCAAGACGCGTGCCCATACCAGCGGCACGTGAGTTGCAACAAGATACCGCCAACACGATGTTTATTGCCTGTGGGCTTCCTGTTCTGCGACACATCCGAGTACCGATCATCCCGATGGCCGTATACGGCTATCAAAGCATTCTCCGGCCGTTAATCTATTCACCTCTTCGGATGACGCCAACTCCTTAAATACATAACAGGCCACCCACACGCCTCAAGGTAATACCGTTTCCGCTAAAATACACTCGCCAATCTTGGCGTGGAGACCGTGATGATGTCCATAAACGCTGTGACAATCGCCGCGGTATCGATGACACAATTTCACGGACTGGTTTATCTCCGGAATTTCCAGAATCTATCGGATAAATTCCAAAGTGACGTATATATGGAGCGCGCGGCGTGGTATCCGATAACAATAACCGTGTATATTATCGGACAACTGCAGAAGACATGCGTTGTCGCAGAACCATTAATCTGTCTGCAAGAAGATTAGTGTCGTCTGACCTTATAATCGCGAGGCACCGCGACGCCATGGCCAGACTGCAACCGAATACACTTGACATGTGGATGAGAGCGATACGACTATGTCTTCTAACCCAGCGGTGCCGATGTGGTCAGAAATACCCCCATTTGAAGTGATCTTCCAACGACGATATATCGTTGTGTAACACTCAAAGGACTAAAACTTCGCGACTCTAGACACCTAAAGTCAATCAAATCACTTAACCGCCACTGTCACGCCGGCGTGACAGCTGCATATTTAACGCACATGCTAGCGACACGTGCTGGAAGTTGGAAGTTTATTTTTACTTAGAACCATTGTTTATCATTATTTCTGAGTAATACAATTTATATTTTTTATAAAGGTTAAATAGTTGAAACCAAAAATTTACGAAGGACACACCAGATATTGTATGCTACTTTTTTCGATAAGGGCTTGAATCCCAGCTAAGCCAATAAAACTATTAAATAAATTTATGGTGAAGTTTTGACAGCACGTAGATGTTAATTTAGGTTTCAAAGGTTCAAATCGGGAAAAAAAACATCTAAAAGATGCACCCGAATCTGGACGACCTTCTAAATTTGATGATAATATAAAAAAAAGCTAAGAATCAAATGCAATTCTTTGTTGTCGAGACAAAGAATTCGATCCGATTACACTAATTTATGAGTGAAGCTGAGAAATGGAGCGTTTACGATGACATAAGTCAAAAAATGCAATGGCTTTCTCCGAATCAAACTCTCGTTCCGACCCCAGATCCTGGTTTAACACTCTAAAAATTAATTTTGTGCATTTGGTGGGATGTAAGAGGAATAAGTCATTACGAATTATTAAAATCGGGTGAAACAATTACTACAGATGTTCACTGTCAACAATTGGAAAGATTAAACGAGAAAATAAAAATCAAATGTCCAATTTAATAGAGGGAATAATTCTTCACTACGATAATGGAGTTAAACTGGGTGCTTTTGCAACACCCTCCTTATTCCACTGACCTTGGTCCTTCCGATTACTTTCCTTTCAGGTCTACGGAGCACACTTTAAGAGATAAACGTTTTCGCAATGTAACTGAAGTCGAAAATCATTTTTTTTAAAGGATTGAAAAATTAGATGGACGATGGGAAACAGATTCTGATAGTTATCATAGGTGCAACAGTCCTATTGTAGAGCCCTGGCCTTCTCCATGTTATCCGGTTTGTCGCCACGTCTTCCGACATGGTTCAATGATGCAGTGTCTTTCTGCACACAGTCCAACCACCTCAGCTTTTGTCTTCCATTCATCCGGGGACAGGAAGGCTTGTTGACTTAGCCCTTTATAGGGTAAATGAATTATTTTGGATTTTTTTTTATTTGTTATTGTTATTGACAATACTCATTGTAAAGCGACTGGTTAATATATTAACCAATTTCAGCCTTTGCCCTATAAAGTGTTAAAGCCTGTTCGGTGACTGAGCCGAAAGGCTCCAAATATCCGTCTCAGAATCCTCCTCTCCAGAATTTAACCGTATGTTAGGACGGGCCTGAAGTACATACAGCTCAAAAGTACAAAAAAAGTTTCTTATAATGATTGAAAATTATTTTATAATAATATGCAAAAGAAATATGAAAAAACGATTGTTTTTCATTAATTGACTGAGTGCCTCAAACACTTAACAATGATTGCAATACTGCAAATTATTCTGCCAACAGCATTATCACCATATCCAGCGCACACGGCCAAAATTCCACCGTACTATATACCATAAAATAAAAAAGGTTAGTAATCGCAAATATGCTAATGGCTACGCTACCAATACGCGACATATTTGCATATAATACATCCGACATTCTCGGTATTCTCTCCTATAAACATGCAAATTTATCCATTATTTTTTGCTTTCAACGTTATGCACGTCCATAGCCATCGGGCTTGATGAAGTGGATCAAATTAATTCTGTGACATCATAGGCGGGCGTCCTTCTATAATCTCGCGCGACAAAATATTTCCTTATTTGGTGAACGTACGAATATTCTTGTAAATAAGTATCGCTGATCCCATGGCGTAGCCAAAAAACAATACAAAAAACGCACCGAGGAGGGCGTTGAACAAAAACGTACGAAAAACATTCGTTTCCGTCTGTCTGCCTCTCACTTCGCAAGCTCCCTCCGTGTATTTAAGCCAGCGTTGTTCAAAATAAATAAAATCAAATCGAATTAATGTCTTGAAACGTATAATTCATGGTAAACATAACGCGGCGAACTGCTGGGGGGCGTGGCCAACGTCTCAACGGCCAATCATGCGCGGCTCGGACACACGGTAAACAATGGACGTAACATAATCATTATGAAACACGATACGTGATACGATTATGATACACTGGAAATTGACCGCAACGTCGTTATGCTTATTCCCACAAGAGCTTTTATAAAATACTTATTTTTTTTTAAAGGAAACCACTTTAAAATGACATATGCCATGACCAGCATCAAGCGTTACCATCAGTTGCTAAGAGTGTTGGTGCTTTAGTAATTAAAACATGTGATATATATATATATTTTCATTATGGTTTTCCGTTGTTTACATCAACTAACATTGACCTTCTCAACTGGATATCTCTTTGACCTTTCGCACGATAATATTTGCATTGGCGATGACTATGGCGTGTTTCATCAACTACATATACGACTATCTACATACATATTCACGAAATTATAAACACGACACAGGAATATTTTTTATACTGTTTATTATTTTTTATCAGGACTTTGGAAGTGGGAGCCGTGGAATTTTGGGAAGAATCGCGGTATTTATTTGTATAGACTCCACATGCCTGATTTTACGCAATAACTTATGGAAATCATTATGAACAAAACAAATAAACAACTATGAATAAAAAAAAATACGAATTTTGAAAAAATATATTTATATTTCGGATAAGTGAATTAAAAACATCTATAATATTGTATTTGATTTGTCATTAAATCATTTTTTACTAATTAAGAATGAAAAAAAAATAGTTCATTAGTTTTGGCACACTGTCTGGGATTACTAACACGTGTTCATTCAAATGTTTATGGCCGTGATTTACGGAATGACATTTTGATTCACTTTCAAAAAAAATATTAGAAACGCAAACAATGCAATCCCTATACTTTTATTGTTTATCTATCGCTATCAGATGTGGACTGGCGTGATTTGACCGCTACTTTGGATCGACTGAATCTCTTTTTTTTATTAATCTTTCCCGATGATTTCCAACCAGTTGAATAACTAGTCTATCTACAAATTGCACATGAGTCAGTGATTTCTCGTTGCTTTTTAACTTATTTTCTATAGGTTTTAATAATCAATAGGTTCCAAACAATTGGTTAGAATATTTGGCCCTACTATTATATCACCAATAGTAAAATTAATTATTTTTTGTGAAAAATTATTAGACAAAGGGTACGAATCTTTTGACAAATTTGGAGTTCTTGATGAAGTGGGATTAAAGAATGTTGAATTCTCTTCATCGTCTGTCTCATCGCTAAAGTATGCACATTTTTTTCGTTTGTGGGGGATGATTTCACTTCCACTATCTGTTTCATTGCCGAGCGATTTGTCTTCGTCATGTCTATATCATCACTATTTCCATTTTTGACAATTTTTCATAATTCTGCATAATTATAAATTTAAATAAAAAAAATGTTTTCAACCCTTCTCGATACTTATTACTTATTAGTTTCTATTGTTTGGATTTACTCGCAGTGAGTCACCCGAAAAGGGGATTTTTGTTTTCACTAGATAGATAAGTGGAATGTCAGTCATTCGACAACTATTTAGTGGTGTTATTCCGAACCCTTAAAATGGAGATTCAAAAAGTGCATATTCGTCATGATGCTTTGGGAATTCAAATAAGCCAGAAAAGATAAACTTTTATTAATGATGAGCAGGTTAATCAGGCCCTCTATAATTTCTTTCATTCCAAACCTATCAAATTTTATGAGAAGGGGATCGATAAGTTGCCAATAAGATGGGAGAAGGTTATATTTAAAAAAATGGATTAATAATGCTCGAACCATATTCGTTCTGGTTCAATTAAAAAATACCGAATCGGTTCCGGTATTCGTTCCAAAAAAATAACGGCTTTTTTCGGTTATCGGTTCAGTTCCGTGATCATTTAAAAAAATCAAATGTATTAGTATTTAAAAAAAAATACAAATTCTGATTTTATTCAGTTTAACCACTTCTGTGGTCAACCTCTTGGAAAAAAGTGGGTAATTGTTCTCGAAAATCAAATTACGACACGTGTCAATCAACGCGCGCGATGGGCGTCTCTAGACTGGTGGAGGAATGATCCGAGCTGGATTCGGGCAAATCACTATAAAAAGTTTCGTGTACGATGTGCCCGAATCAAAGTTCGGGCAAATCACTGTGTCAGCAAAATACCTACCCAAATTGTATTCGGGCAAATCACACAAGGGGTTAATTAAGGATTATAATATGATATATTTAATTAAGGATATAATAAGTATAACTAGAAATACAGTCAACCCTCGTATAGCGAGAAAATTTAGTGCATTGTAGAAAACGGCGCTTTGGAAGGGAGCACTATACAAGGCACTGTCACACATGCCGCTCTATAGCAGGAATCGCTATAGAAGGGTTGACTGTATATATAATATATAACTGGTGAGTAAGATCGTATTGACGCAAGAGTTTAAACATGCACTGAACCAAAATAAACCGATATATTTTTTTCGGTTCTTCTCCGGTTTTCGTTTCAGCAAAAATATCGGTTTTTTCGGTTCGAAGCTTTGCTTTTTAACCATATCATAATTTTATTCATATAAATTAAATTTTTGAAGATACATATTTCTTTTAGAATTTGATTGCTTTTGCTATATTGCACATTTTTGTGCAAACTTAAATAATTTTAAATGATCAGCTCTTATTTCAATACAATTTTTATTGCTAAATTCCTTCACACCATTTTCAATAAATTTTGATACATAATTTAATAATAATTTATTCTGAAAAAATCATTCTCATCATGAAATTATCACGAAATTACCGTAATTTTAGATTATAAATATACAATTTTTTATATAAAAATGCATCGAATATGCGGATGTGGCCGAGAATGACACAAAACCGCAACAATCGAATAGTTACGTGCGCAATATCGCGCATGCGCGTGAATAACAGCATCGCACGGACATGCCGTCTTACTATTGACATGAAAATTTACGATCGTCAAACAAATAGATTTTTTGTTATTGACACGTGACAAAATTCTTGAGCAATCTGCCGGATCTTAAACATGTGCCCTAAAAATAGTGGATGCACGTGCAACACGCGTATGCGTTTCCGGATCAACATGTTGAAACGATGATTGTGTTGACGTTTCTGTGCAGAACTTTATGGATGTCCGGCGCTTTCTTAACCATCCGAAGGAAATACGTCACGTTAAGCGTGTCTTCCAGATTTGATCGCGTCGGAATGTGAATAAAAAATAAACATGGAAGCAATTGATCTAGGTTAGAGTATCTCAAGTGCAGTTGAAAAATTTTCGGCTGGAACACGTGTGAATCGACCCCTATGCTATTTCAGTACTGAACACATGCGTATGCTGGCTATTAATAAAGAACATATTGCTACTGTAGAAACGCATGCTTTCGCGATGATGTCAGAATGGAATAAAACAAAATGATGTAGGTGTTGACGATTTAACGCAGTTATCGGAAGCGAAGCGCCAGAAGACCTCGCCGCAGACGTTGCGGTGTTGGTTTAACGGAATCTGCTGCCAGACAATGGGTTTATTAAACAAATACTGGTCGAGGAACGAGGACCTTATACAGAATAGAAGATGGGCATAGTGCACTGTCATGGTGCATCATTATAGAAACAGTATGACTACGAAAACAATGCTAAGTAGAGCTCGGCATTCTGTTTGATCACGCCATGCCATCTTCCTTCTAAGGACTGTGTAGCTTGTCCGTACATTCTCGAAACGATGAAGAATTACACTGCGGCTTAATCCTTCAAAATTAACCGCGGAAAATCAATTATCATGGTTAGTTCAATTTTCTTTGGGTAATTCTCTATGGAAAATTATAAAATTATTCAATTAAAACGATGATGGACGAGTGGGAAGCGGCTTTAACACGCCTCAAACAATTCCAATCGCAATTACGATCGTTATAAAACACAATAAGTATCAATAACGCATGCGCAGTTATCTTGATGTATTTATTATATTAAAAAAAATATAGCATCAAGTCCACACACCAAGTGGGTTGTCCTCGCGCCCACTGTCCGTGGGCGCTAAGTCCGGGAAAGCTAGTTTAGCAATAACCTCTTCTTGGCGATTCCGGTCGAAAGTCTCGATCGCTATAAAATGGCTATTAGAAATATTCTTTGGAATCCATTCGCTAGGAAGCGGCGTTCGTGGCTTCCGTCCACTTAGCATAGTTCTAAAAGTGTTTTGGAACAAAATATTGCCTCACAAAAATTCTTCAGTCCCTCATTATAGCAGAAGACGATTAGTTTCAAATCGTCGGCAAAGGAAACGGGAATGATCCACGAATAGACAGATTTTAATAATTAATTATCAAGAATTTTCAAAACACCATTTTTTTCTAGATTTGAGTTTAATAAGTATTGTACCTATTGTTTGCACGTTTTTATATATAGAATAAAATCTGGAATGTATTTACCGCGTAAAATCACGTGTAATATTTTGAATTTCAATGTTTCTACACTTTCCACTGAAGATGAAACGAATATTTCCAATGAAGTGAGAGATCATTTATTTAACTTAAAAAAATTATGTGTTTTATTAAGTCCGAGATTAAGCGAAAAGAGTTAAATATTTTCTTTAAAATCTGGAATACTAAAAGCTTTATATAATCAAACCTCATTTTTTATAATATTCATAATAAAATACGTAAATAATCATTTTAATCAATCCTATTCCTTTTTTACGCGATTGGTTACATAAATTAGCACGTAAAAACTGATCGAAAATTTTTAACCTAGACATGGCTGTTTGGGACCTCGAAGTTTTAGATTTTTTCGAATAACTCTTTTAATATTAATCCCATTCAATTATTAATTTATGCATAAAAATATAAAACAATGCAAATACACTTTATATATCATCATTATCATCATCTTCATTTGTCAGCCACAGGAGACACTCACTCGCTGAGCGTTTGGGCCTTACCAGACTCTCGAATGGGAGTCGGGGTTTCGCAATGACGTTAGGACTCCCCTTTTTATATATAAAAAAAAACATTTTTTTTTAAATTTTCGAAAGGTCAAAATGAAAAAATATATTTAGTATTTCTGAAACAACACTAATGTGGTATTATCCATGAAAGATATTTTAATTTTAATTAATTCTGGTCCTAGTCATTTCTAGCACAATTTTTATTTTAAGAAATAACAGTTTCTAACAACCAATCAAACGGTTTCTCATCAGCAGAGCCAATATGCTTTAGGAAGGAAACCCCTAAAATAAAGGTCGATAAACGGCTTGGTTTCCATCCTTTGGAAGGTCCTTCCCATGATGAAAAGATTGCTATTGCGCAACAAGGTTAATGCTAGCTGTGACTCGTCACGTCGAAGCTCTTAGAGACGATGAGAGCAAATACCGAGATAAACTCTCTCCTACTTGCCTGGACACATTGAGGAGAATAAAATCCCACACCAATAGGGTTAATGATGCACGTCCAATGCCACCAATAGCTAAGAGAAGGAAACCTCTTAACAAAAAAAAAACACATGCCAGGACGGTATGGACGTAAAGAAGAATAAAATAAAAGAGGGTAGGGCCTAAACGTTCAGTGAGTGAGTGTTTTGTGGCTGGCAAATGATGAAGATGATATAATTTGAAGCGAAAAAATATAAAATAAATCTTAATAATTAGGTAAATTTAATTATTGAAGTAAAAACTTGATTTACCCAATAAAAGGTGAATGATAACACCGTGGGAAGGACAGAATCCACAGTTTGAAAATTTTCGCATCGATAATTGGTTATTGCAACTCGGTGGATATGAGAGCCCACGCGAATTGATCCGACCCAAACTGGGTCGCGAGTGGGTCGCCGCTCTGCCTACGTCAACACCGTAAAGCGGCAATAAAACGCATAGGTCTTTCATAGAGACCCATGTCGTAAAAATCGGAAATAACCCCCTGATGCATCTGCATCCCGCCGACACGTAAGGAAAATTGTCCACGTGCACTTTAGCAATCGTCGTCAGTTTAAATTTAACCGGATGCGTAATGCAGAATCCGCGGATCGGTACTCAATCTTCGACGCGAGAGCCAACCGGGTCTCAACTAGGTCTACAGGTGTCTGCAGACAATGACAGGCCAGTAGGATAATTAAAACACCGGCTCCAGATACATTCTTGCAGAATGTGCTGCCTACACGACGATGTCGCTCGTTCGTTTGCTCAACTGTTTTCATGTCGATAACCGGATATTTTCCGGACAAAATGCGAGATCTTGAAAACGAAAGTGACGGCGAACAATTAACTTTCTATGCCAGATTGCGACCATATGGTCGGTGCGGGCCGATGACGCGATTATCGACGCGGAGCCCATCCCCGAACGACCCAACATGTATCCTTGACCATTCTTGTGCCATTCTGTTAGCAGTCTGTAGGGACAGTGGGTGTGGACACTGATTGACCCTTGACCTAGTTTAACAGAGACCGCTCCCACAAAACCATATTGTGGCTGTCGTGATCGTATGCTACTTGCAAACGTTACAAATTAATTTTAATTTTAACATGGACACAATCCCGCTATTGGTGGCCAAATTAGTGCAAAAAAATATTAACGATTAAATTAACCGTTGAGGAAAAAAATAAAAAAAGTTTTTAAACAAAACCAATGACTGACATAGAGAAAATGTAATAAGATAATTATTTATGTGTGTACGTGTCCAATAATAAACTTATTATCAAAACAGTGATAGGTGTTATCAATATCTGAACTATTTTCATACTTAATCAGGAAGTAGAATCGAGTATGTTATTTCAAGAAATAACGTGTATTTATTTATATATCACTTAGAAAGTATTTTTTTTAGTATACTTTGTATCTTGTTTAAATAATAAACACTTCAACTAAATTAATAAATTCGGTTTTGCACGTTTTTTTATAAATAAAACGATTAATAATTATGCCGATCGCCAATTTACAAGATTTTACCAGTGATTGGATCAGCGATTTTTTTTATGCCTTAACGGATGCGTTGCGGAAAATGTTTCAATGTCAATTTTAATAGACGATTGACTGACTGTATACTTATATGTAATCAAGTACTACAAATTTATTTCTAGCAATGGAACTATTAATAATATTACTTTTAGTGTCTGTAACTCTTTTTTTTATTAATTTTAAAGTCAAAAAATATATTATATATTATTATTAAATAAATATTATTTAGTCTTTGAATAATTAAATTTTTAGATAATTCATATAAAACGAAAACGATATATTTTTAATTTTAAACATGAATATATGTTCCACAAAAAAATAACGATATATTGTTGAATTGGCACTCAAAGGGTTAAGTCATGCAAAAATAATCTTGTGGTGTGTGCACAAGACGAAAAAATTAATCTTCATATACGTGACATTTTTTCTTATTTACATAATGTAAGAAGTGATCGAATATCTTTATCCTGTCGTCTAAACCAGTGCTTTTCAATCGATGGTTTACAATTTATTTGTCTGTTCGCGAAAAAATATATGAACCAGGTTTGTTTATTTGGTTTATGTCATAATAGAGTAGATATCTGAATTTTTGAATATCATACGAAAAATAATATCCATTGAGACGTCAGATATTTTGAATATGACTTTCCTACTTTTTATTTATGTGAAAAGAATCAGTTATTGAATAGATGTTAATCTAGATATCTTTATACACTTAACCCATCTATAACACGGTATTGCTCTAACACGATCAGAAGTTTGCAATCAAATATTTAGAGATTATCAGTTAAAATAGAAAACTACTTTAAATCCTCAGTAAATGAAATTGGTGGCATATTAAAACTCACTAAATCGATCGGGTGAGAATATGGCTATTCAGGACGTGCAAGATTTTTTGATGGAAGAAGAAAATGCCGAAGCAGATTTTCCAAAAAGATTTAAGAAGATCTACACCAAATCTATTTCGAAAAGACTACTGATTACGATTGTGAAATTAATAAATTAACTTAATCCTAGCTATGCCGAGAGTTTTATTGTCCGCAATTGCGAAAAAAAAATTGGCGGTTGGACTACCAGCGGCGTGTCCTCAGTCGGCGGCGGGACATCACCAGGCGTGCGTGTCATTTACGCGTCATATTGATTAGTAGAAAAATCCAAATTATCAACCAAATTTTGAAGCATATCATGAATTACTATTTTTATTCTCAAAATAATCCCTTTAAAAAAAATCAAGGTATTGATGAAGAATTAAATAGACCCCTTCGGACGACGAGGTTGGTTTCGAGCCGCCGTGTCCGATCGGTTAAAAAAAATTACGGGAAGGCCTGGAAGTTAAAGAACCAAAAAGTCTAGAATAGTTATTCTTGAGCTGCAAAATTGCCTCCAGACCAGAAGATATACAACGAGCTCATAAGGAAAAGTAAACAAGTAAAAAATGCAGACTTTAAAAGAGGCCAGAAGAGGCAAATGATTCAGAGGGTGAAGATTATATCATTCAACCAACACACCAGTTTCTAAGAACTTATCCACCCCATTTGGATTAGCCATCAATTGGTCCAAGAAAATGATTATGGGTGTAAACATTTTTAAAACGCTAGTATGAACCACTTTTTTAATCGTCGTCGCTAGAAATATATTGATTCCATGTTTAACCTTTCCACTCTGGATATTTTTGGTGGAATCTACGTTCTACTCTCATTAATTAAAATAATGATTACATAATATGTATTCATTATTTTTTTCGGACCGTGTTATTTCAAAATCGTGTAAAAAAAGATTTGAGTGTAGATAAAAAAAGATTTTCATTGGTAAAATGAATAGGTAAACTCTATAGGGTTTGATATGATATCCTATTCAGTAAAATACATATTTTTATATAAATAAACAGAAAAAACGAGGTTATTTTTTTTGCTAAAAATTTTTTTGGGCCTATACGTCTGGCCCTTAGAGTGGAAAAAGTATAGGGAGAAAACCATAGATAGTGTAAAATCTACAAACTGAGAGACGAGTATAAATCCACAATATGTCAGGATGTAAGAAAGATTACAATGCTTTTTTACCAACAATAGTCCCCCGATACAATTCAACGAATAGGAAGTAATGAACGATTTCCACATTCGATGAAATTGGACCAACGCGATAAGAGAACCAGCGGAGCATTTAATTTTGTTATGACGCCCTACTGTTTTGTTGGTAACTTCAAACGATCACCGGCACAGTCGGCGTCTTTGATGTGGGCCCTACATTGTATGCGTTTTTCTTTCGAATTTCCCAACCGGAAATTGCAGTTTCCATGTTACACTAGATTGGGCAATTTACGCAGAGCCGTGCGTTACCTATTCGATGCTGGGAAGTTCAGTGCAGATTTAGCATCATTTCTTACCTGAAAATAAAAAAAAATATATTAATATACAAGATAAAATTAATATGTAATCGATACGTATTGTTTTCAAAGGCGATTGACATAGATATGTCAAATGAGATTGATTTGTGTGTATCTTGAAGCTTAAATGATGTTTTCGAGCTATTTTTGGGGCCAAGATCGATATAGATTATTTTCGGAATTTGCGCGGATGTCATTGTTTCCATCTCGTTGAACCTTCCGAATCTCCGATCCATCATATGATCGAGACGGGCGAGGGAGGAGGCGCCGCCAGCATCCAAGCCCAGAAATAGTCCAGACGCGCCCAGAATTAAAAATAGACAAAATTTTACCTCTGGCACCGCCACCACAGGTTTGTTTACCAGTTGGGCCAAGATTCAAACAAATCACTTAAAATATCATCGCGCGGCATTAACCATAACCGATTGAATCAACGGCTGGCCGATGTCGACACCGAATGTTAAATATACCGACGGTCATCGATCTTGATCCGATCCGAATATCAAACCGTTGGACTCTCTTCGTCTATTGTTTTGACCCCCAAAATCGTTGCGGAGAGCGCGCTGATTGCCACTAGTTTATCTAACAATTCCTCAAGTCACCAATTGAACGATGCTTATTCATGACAACACCAATTGAGCCTCAATTGGTATCGTCCACAATCAAATTGTTTGACTTTGACGATTTGTATAATCAAACTAATCTAATCGTGAGCGCTGCTTTCGCCCGATCATATTCCGTGGTTACACGCATTCGGTGAAAATGTGATTAATGGAAGTGTTGCTGAAAAGAATCGATTGTGAAAGCCGCGCCCGAAAAAATGCGGAGATTCCGTTGAAAATGATATTAGTGCGTGTTTGACGCACTTGTACGAAATTGAGAAAAATTGTATCTTTCTGTGTAACCCAATTTCCATGTGCCAAGTGGTCGAGATGGACGTGGGACGAAGTGCCTACGTACCGGCGTTAAATCCATTATGGTCGGTTGCCATTTCCTGCTGACATTTGGAAAGAACCACAGCAGTATCAAAACACCTAGTAGTCGTATCTATGAAAAATTAGAGAGAGACTCGCTGAGGAAAACGGATAAATCATGTGTTCAAAACCAGAGTTTCTCTTTTCATGCTAAGAAATCTGGGATAATTTTTTATTTAACTTAATTGAACGCGACAATACTAATGACGGAAAAAGTTTGTAGTCCGTTGATTGTTTTTAACCTTTTCATTCATTTTCCCAATGAATACATATCTTTTAATAAATTTGTTAAAAAAATTATGAGATTAACTCATAGATTCGACTAAAAGTGGACAGAGTGGAAAGGATTAATTCTTCTTAAATTCCAATAGCATTATGTATGTTTAATAATTGTTATAATATAGTTATACGTTTTTTACTTCTTTAACTTAACCGTGCCGATGGGGTCTATTTGAGACCCCAATCTTTTGATTTTTCTAGAACAACTCGTTTAAAATAAATCAATAAATATAAATAATCATTAGCCTTTATTGTCCGCAATTGCGAAAAAAAAAAAACAACAATATTCGGTTCTGTTTATATGTGTAATAATGTGTAAGTGCAAGTGAAACCGTTCTAGTGACACGTGACGAAATAGAGATGGCGGCGTGTTCTCAGTCTGCAGATGACATCGCTGAGTTCGTGCGTCACTTACGCGTCATATTGATTAGTAAAAAAAAAAATGAATAACTATTTTTTTAGCATTGTAAGTCAAGATATCGATGAAGAATTCATCAAATGAAATGATTGGAGTCTATTTTCCATTGTAAATAGACTTCTGGTGATGCTGTTGGTTTCGAGCCGCCGAACTACTACTAATATTAATTTGAAGGCATTCTTCTTTAAATTAACAGTAGTAGTAGATTATAAAACTTGCGAAAAATATCAATGACATCCTATTCTTTCACTTGATTATAACATAATATACTATATAGATTAAATAGAGCAATGCCTCTCAATTTTTTTTTATTTATTTAAATAAATAAATACTTTTAACTTAACAGCTTTAACTAACTACAGTGCAACATCATTTTAACGTTCCCGAAATTCATCTATTCCCGCTATTTACGTTCGATTTCTAGTCCCGTTTAATTTTATTACAATAAATACCCGCTTTTACGTTTTTTCAACAATTTACGGCTAAAATATTTCAAATTTCAATAAACTCATAAATTGCTTTAATTAAATGAGCGACACTTTATAATATTTTATATGAAATAAAATTGGAAATTGATGATCGATCATGGAAACTTGTCCAACAAAAAACTCTCGGATGAAGTAGAGGTAAACTCGGTCCATCTAATTCCAATAAAGATCTTAGGTATATTGAGGGCCTTATAACCTATTTTACTATCATTGAAGAGGTACAAAAAGTAACCTTCCAATAGATTTATTGTAAAATCTTAAAGAAAAATCTACGTTTAACTTCTAATTACATTTATTTATTAGTACCTTCAAAAGCATAGAAACGGATTTTGACGGTATATAAGTGTGTATTTATATATATACATATTTTATTTAATATTAATGACAAATAGTTTATTTTTAAATAGTCACTTAATGAATTATAATGCTTTCTTAACCCTTCGGCCGCTGATATGTTTTTCCGCGTACAAAAAACAACGACATATTGTTGATCACTTGTCGATTAAAATTCAATTTAATGTTTAAAATCCTTAAAAAATATTGTCACTGTGTAAAAAAGATGCAAAGTTGGGAGATAAGTCTCATTACTTAAAAATTCTAAACAATATTTATTCTTTAGAATTTTATATAAAAAAAGATATTCATTCGGCGTAGCTGTCTGAAAATAAACGCATTCGTTTACTTACGTTTGGCAAATCAATTTTATTTATAAATAAACACATTTTCATGGATACATAAAACTGCGTAAAATAAGAATTGAAAACATTTAAATTCATTTATAAATAAATATGGATACACGTTTTGCTGAAACATGTAACATTCATGACAAACTAGTTGTCAACTCAACAGTTCGCAAAGCATTGCTATGGATTAACTACATATAAAAGTTGAGAATCTCCGACACGTAGGATCAACAGAATCCATTTACCATAAAGAAAACCAACCGTGCAGAAGCAGCGAACAAGCGTACGCTCGACTGGCCTCTTTAGTTCGACAGGAATAAATCAGAATATTAACAGTTGTGCTGCAACCGCTTATGACATTATACGATTCCATCATGGTAATGCATCCAATTACCATCATTCAGGGTGTTGCATAAAGATGGGCGTTAACACCGCGTAATAAAGTCATCGCGTTATTTATTATAACCGAGGGGAGCGAAGATCCACGAAAAAAGTAATGGCGAAAGCTGTCGACGGCAACATTTTTCGAGGGGCAATTCGACTAAACGCCAATCCACGATGACGCATTTATCATCGTTTGATGGGATAATTAAATCGCCAATTGATCTTTTAAATTAGTTAACACATGGTGTTTGCCCGAAATTAGATCCCGTATAGTTCATTCGAAAGGTCACGTTAACTAGGTTGGATTAATGGAGGGCGATAATTATTTTTTCAGTAATTAGTTTTATGCTACCTGTATAATCATCGATTACGTATCTACGTCAGTGTGGCACATTATGTTTTTGTTGTAGCTGATAGCGATAGATACCATACGGTAGCGATGGTAGATTGGAATCTCCTTGACATATCCGGGAAGTCCTCAGATTGTTCTAATCTATTAAACTCCAAAGTTAACGCCCAATATTTTTTTTAAAGTGTTGCCCCAGGTCTAAGCTGTTTTCAGGCACAGTCGATTTTCGATGTAGTATTTTTATTTCTGATTACTAGTAAATCTATGCTACTTATATCCATAGGTGACGCCTGCGATTTTTCAGCGATTTCGGTGATGGGGTTCATCTTTCTTATATTAAAACAAAGTGAAAATATTCAGGATAGTTTGTATAGATTTGTTGGCCTTTCTTTATAAATCTCATAATAACAGACATGTGCTTGCTGAATAAAATGAACCTTTGAAGATCTCTCAGAGTCTATGTTTACATTTTTTTAATTCCATCACTGATCTAGGCATCAAAAGCTTCAGCCATGTCATAAAATATTTGGATAGTTCTTCGAATTTATCTAGTTTCTCTCTTTCAACTACTTTAACCCAACCGTGCCAAGTATACTGAGGACCCCAGGTTTTTTATTTTTTTCGAATAACTCTTTTAATAATGACTCTACAAACTTTTTGGATTTGTCTAAAAAAGTCCAAAGAATAAATATTATAAATAATCATTGTTCTTTATTGTCTGCAATTGATACAACGATATTCGCAGCTTTTGCCACGCGTGCGATGTTTTTTGTCGCTCGCATCCGGTAACGATGTGCCGAGTGCGAGTTAAACGTGCGAGTGACACGTGCTGCGAGAGTTCAGTTTGCGCGAGACATTCCCGAGAGCGTTGTCATTTACGCGTCATAATGATTAGTTAAAAAATCCAAAATATCGACCAAATTATGAAGCATATTATGAATAACTTAAATATTAAAATATTGATGAAGAATTCATCGATATCCTTGATATGTTTGGGGTCCCTGAGAGACCCCTTTAGATGATGCGGTTGTTTCAAGCCGCCGTGAAGGATGGGTTAACAAAAAAATTAAATAAATTAAAAATTAAACTCAAAAATGGCGTGAATATTTGAGAAATTTTGAAAATATCGAAACATCGACGCTACTAGGAGCAAATAATAACCGGCTGGAAAGATTTGAATTATGGTGATACCGAAGAATGTCGAGGATTCCATGGATGGAACGCCATCAAGAATACAACCGTACTTTAACTCAGCGGAAGCTTCTGGACACCATAAAAGATCGTAAAATTGTGTGCTATGGACACATCATTCGTGGAAGAACGTATCGCCTTCTGAAGACAATCATGGACATAAAAGTGGAAAGTAAACGGTGATTGGGATCAGAGAAGCTGTCGTGGTAACATTCGCAATTGGACAGGGTTGGGAGCTCCAAAATTTTTCAAGCTTGTGGAAAATAGGCATATATTTTTAGAAAAGACAAATTATTTTCCACTCTATTAGCCAGACTTGGACCAAAAGATTTTTTATCAAAAAAATTAACCACGTTTTTTCTGTTTATATAAAAAAAACATAGCTTTTATTGAATATGATATCAGATCAAACCCCATAGATGCTATGCTACTCATTCATTTTATCTTAAAATCTATTTTTTTATGTTCACTCCACTCTTTTTTACACGATTTTGAAATAACACGGTCCGAAAAAAATATTTTTGATAGTAAATTCGCAGATTTTAATATTTTTTATGTAAATACGAATGGTCATAAGCCAAGAATAAATAAGATGTATAATAAATAAAAAAGAAGTATAAATTTCATGAATTGTGTGTTATTGTGTGAATTTTTTATGTATTGAAATAAAATGATGTCAACCTAATTTCCCTAGAGTATTACGATTCTAGATCAAACTCTTATTTTATACTACTGTATATAAACTGAGGATTTTCATTCAATCATTGTTCACGATTGGTTGTCAATAGACGCTCAGATTTGGGCTTTTCGGTAGCACGAAAATTCCTCGAAAATCTTAAACTCTTGGTGACTTAAAACAGGACTTTATGTTGCTACTTCGGCCGTGTCCACACCATATTTTTTATTTAATTATCGACCACTATTGAGTTATAAACGACTTAATTTTGGCTAGAAATATTCGTGGTTTATTCGAATTGTCCGGGGTCCTTTTCTCATAAATTGTGATGAGACGTGATATGCACTGACCATTGTGACGACTATCTTGTCGCGCAAAGCCAAAACTTTTTATCATTTTTCAGGATACACTTTAACTGTAATAAAATTGTTTTATCTTTTTTGGATCATTTACATGATCTTAGTTAATAAAAAAATATTTGAGCTAATTATTTGAGTAAAAAAGGGTTAAGAATCAGAGGAATCCATCCGAAAAATAGGCTGTTCGGAGTAGTGGAGATGATTAGACCATAATTCCTAGCATTCCACACGTGTTGATATTACAAACAGAGCAAACTAGGATAATCTTGATTGACCAACTTTTCACAATCTGCTTAACTGGGCTGCGTCGGGTCACACAATACCCGGTGTTGATCGCAACAGTTGAAGCAATATTACAATATTATGAGGTCATACGTACGCAGAGCGCCATATGGTGGCCAGCACCGATGATGATGATGATCGCCGTTTCGTAACTATCCGACTAACGACAAATCCTCGAAAATCCCGAGAGTTATTGACCCATTGTGTTCGAAGATCCGGGGATAATCGACGGAATTTGCACCGACGTATCGCGTTGAGTCAGAGCCTGATTAATTCTGGATGCTTGTGCAATTTCTGCATGGCGCCAAGCCAAAAATATATAGTAAAAATGAAAGCGAACACGGTATGCCATACAATGAGGGGCCATGTAAACACGAAACAATCGCAATGGAACTCTTGTAAAATGGTGCGCAGTTGGACCATATGTTGTCTTGGTCGCGCTATCAACGAACTAATAACTTAAACCTATGTGGACTATTGTCCACAGACGATATGTCGACGACAAAAACTACGATAAAAACATATTTGATTCAGGGTCCCGAAGATATTCAACAATCGATGATTTTTTTTTGGGAACCTGTGATCCAGAGTTTACCTAATAAAATATATTTTTTATTATTTATTTAGTAAAATATCCGACTAACATCCGGAGTTATGACGCAAAATCTGTTTTTCCTTCATTCAAAATAGTAAATATGTTTAATTTTCTTATACAGCGGCCCTTAACTTTCGCACATTTTTAAAAATTCGATTTTTTTAAGATTTTTTCGAAAATGCAACAATCGTTCGCAGTGCAGTCGAAAGATCTTTGTCATCATAAATTGATGATCAACATCAAAACGATGTCCATGAGTTTTTCATTCTAACACTCAAGGACCCGGTCCCGCGTTAGTGCGGAAATTTTCGTAAACGGTAAACCCCGCTCCCGCACTAACGCGGGTTCATACGAAACATGCTATCTAATGCGCTACAAAAGGCTTTCTTTTAAACTTTTACGACTGGACAGTTTCATTCATTACTCTGCATGCCCTTTGTAAAATATATGACATATGTATTTATTTATGTTTAAAAACTGTCCTTGAAATAGTAGATTATTTGGATCGAAAACTTTCCAGTACTTACATATCGACTGTAACGAATTTAGGTTTTTGTTTATCCATTCAAAATGACTTTTTTGGAATATTTATGTGGCACAACCCGTCACATCCTTTATTACAAAGCTAAAATTACCTACATACTACATAAAGATATCTATTTGTTTTTATCGTCTGGGTGAATACAATAAATCATCATTTCACAGCTCGAAAATTTTACTTCATCTAAATATCTCCCAATAATCTAATATAAGCATACCATACTGCATAATACTTTACAGAGCCGCGCAAATTCTTAAGCATTTTTTACAGCGCCCGCGCAAAATCGCAAGATCGATAAAAAGATGCAGGTTTAGGTGTAAGTTTCGCCCGAAAACAGCGGGTGCTTGAGTGTTAATTTAAGGATCTTAGTTTGCCAATTTTAACACTGTGTTTCATAGAGGTAATGGTTAGTTCGACGAATTAAATTGATTAGAGAATCCGCTGGCGCAGATAAATATGCTACAAAAGAATTTATTCCCTCATTGTCCAAAATTATTATTGATGGAGAATATTCTCCTAGCCAAATATTCAACGTAGACGAAACGGGTATATTTTGGAAAAATGGCTAATCCTAAGTTCTCCATGGACATAAACATGCTAATAATCGGTTGACATTGTTTTTTGGTGGAAACTTAGTTTATGTGTGATTAGGTGATTTAAAATTGAAGTTGATGTTAATCAAGCTGAAAAAACCAAAGCATTGAAAAGAAATGATAAAAAATTGTTCCAGATATTATTTTTTTACATCCCTTTTTTAGAAACCAATTGGATGCGAAAGACGAGAGCCGCTTGTATATCATAAGTTATTCATTTAATATAAAACTATAGAGTAAAAATATTACCCGCAAAAATCTCAGTAGAATAATGTTTATTTTTTGTAAGCGTAAAAACTTTTTTGTAAAAAACTAATTTTATTTAAAAACGGTAAAATTATCATAATAATAATATAATAATCAAAATTAAAATCCACCATGTTTGCAACGATCTGTAATAATTACTAAATTTAATAAACAAAAAAATATAGAGTCCAATGAGATGTTTTAAAGTTTTCAAACAGGAAGGAGACCAAAATCATGACCAGAAACTGTGTTTCTTTTTGATCGTAATAAATTTATTTAATTTGTTCCGATATTTAGAAAGAGAGTTAAAGAAGAAAAGAGAACAGAGAGTGGTTTTATGCAGTGGTGGCTCATGGGTAAAATATTTGGGGGTACTGCGGAAGATTAAAAATCAATTTTTTAAAAGCGACTTTTTAAAATGGACGGCGCGGGACTGCCACAAATCGCAGCGCTCAGCGACGAGACAACCTCCCCCCACCCCGATGCCGCCCTGCATCCATCCAATACACTACGTTGGTAGCATGGACGAGCAGACAGCGCTATTACTCCACACCACGCGACGTAACATTAAATATCAATTTAATTTATATTTTCATATACATAATATATAATCAATAGACACATATATTAATATATATTTTTCGTATATCGGTATTAAATTAATAAATTACGGTTTCAGTTAAAATAGATTTTGTCAATAAATATAGTAACAAAATTGTCATAAAACTGAAAATTATTCACACGGAATATAAATAAAAGTCTATCCATCATCTGTGCAAATTATCTGCATCTCTAATCACACGATAGTCTTATCACGTTTTCTAATATACTTGACGCATTTCAAGGAAAATGAATCCGTTATTAGCATGACATAATTTATTTCAATATTTTAACATAATAAAGTTCGAGCCGACTGCGTTTAACACTCGCAACCTTCAAATGGCATATGATATTTAATGTCACATTGGTGTCGGTAACATTGTATCTTTATTATTCGAGTTTGACACACATTTGTCGCGATTTTAAGCGCAAATTTTACGACAACCACGTTACATTAACATTTTAATTGCCGAAAAAGATGTGCGACCTCATCGACTCAGTCCTAATCAGCCAGTGGTAACGAGAACCGGTAACTCGACACGTCCACGTTACGTGCCGCGGACCACGACCAATGCATTATTACGCTCCGAGATTAAAATAAGCAAATGTGTGCAAAAATGAAGCTGTGCGGCAGAAACGAAAGAGAAAAAAAAATCACAAGCACCGGTTCTTCGCCGGCGCGAATGAAGTCATCGCGCCTTCTGGTAACAATCGTCGAATGAGGAAACAACACTCGCGGACAAAATGGTTGCCGTCAATTGGTCCACGAAATTTCGACTCGTCTTGCATTCGCCGCGATCCGGTTGTCCTCGACTAAGTCTAGTTGAAGTTGGCCGTTATGAAGAATTTGCAATATTGCACACGCTCGCGTTATAGATACGAGAGTGATTTCATCTATTTAACTGCGATGATTGCACAGCGCTGATGATAGCATCATCGCCGCCGTTGTTTTCATGTATCATCGCAGTCGGCTGTACCGGTTGACCTTAGCACATTTAGTATTTTTAGTCGAATTACGCAACGTCTAAATTTCGCCGCGAGACCGGTGGAAGAAACGTTGGTCAATTAAAATACGGCTACAAACCGACAATTTATTAATAAATACGGCTAATTGATGAGGAGCGACTCCAATTTTAGAGAGATGGCGATCGATTGAGATCGGAGTACATTCTCTTTTGTTCCGCGTTTTCCTGTTTGACGTCATGCTGCAAAACATCGTCACTAGAAACACAATTAGATATTCAAGAGATGATGGCAACAGCAAAACGATCATTGAATCATACGTGATAATTATATCGGCTAACAAGTGCACTTATCCTAAAACAGATTAGAAAATACGGGGCTTTAACCCACAAGGAGACAAATGGGGTCAAGTCAACATTAGAAAATTAACCTTTTAGCTGTCGAAATACGATATACCCCCAGGTCTGTTTTTATGCGATAAATACTATCCACAGAAAACCGCATAAAACTGAATCAATGACTCAAAATGATCCAAAACTACCTTCATAACTATCATCACTATATGACATTACTCGGTATGATTTTTGAACTGGTTCGAAATCACTATCATCACTAAAAAAGACAATTCTTTACAAACACAATTAGCATTAATCCAGCCGTCCCGACGGGGTCTATTTAAGACTCCAATTTTTTCTCGAATAACTCTTTTAATATATATCCAACATTTTGTATTTGTCTAAAAAAAAGTCTAATGAATAAATATTACAAATAATCATTGTACACATTTGCGAAAAAAAGACAACAATATTCGCTTGTTGGGCGATGTTTTTTCTCGCTTGCATCTGGTACGATGTGCCAAGTGCGAATGAGCCAAGGAGAAAACTCTGAGACCTCATTCTACGCATCATATTCATTAGTAGAATCAAATCATGAATAACTATTTTTATTCATAGAAAAATTAATTTTTTGGCATTTTAAATCAAGATATTGATTGAAATTTCATCAAAATATTGAGAGAGGAGGGTATTAAGGTATGCGAATGAAAATATGTTTGATGCATTGATTTCGTTTTTTACAAAATACAATTAAATAGCTAGCCCCTAATTTTGTATTAGTATCTAGTATTCTATAACCTGATCTCTATCTCGGCGCTATAGGAGGGTTATCTATACGTAGATTTTTTAAATTAAATATATTCAGAAAATATGGTGCCTCTTTCTTTTTCAAAGAGATCATATGTGGATTGTTCTCTTGTTTATTTTTGTGTTTTATGAAAATAGATGAACGAAAAAGATTCGTTCATTGTTTATTTCACCACCAGTGATGGTAAACGTTTACTTATGAAATTTTGCTTACTTTCACCGGAGAATGCGGAGTTCGTATCGTCATCATAAATTCTTGTTTTTCAACATTGGTCACATCCGTTAATTATAAAGATTATGTAGTTTATCTTTGATTTCTCACAATAATGTTTATGATCCTTACGATTTGACTGCTAAACAATGATATATCGTCGTTTTTTGTAGCGAAACACTTTTCGGGAATAAAAGGTAATTAATCAACTTTCTATTGTATTTTCCATATAAATAAAATAAGACTTTTCGGATGCTCATAATGTAGGCCATACCTAAAAATATCACCAGTTAAGCATCAATAGACCTATCCCTCGATTTACGCGGTTTTTCAAGTAAAAGATAGTTAAAGGGTTTAAAAGAGGCAGTCACTTCATAAACTTAAAATAAAGATGTGAAAGGAGCAATGCAATTTTTACCAAAAAGGAGTATTTTGGGGGAAATTTATATACATCTGACCAGGTATATTACTCCGATGAAATTGGATTCTACTGGAAGAAAATGCCTAGCATAATTTATTTATCTGAAAAAACTGCTAGTGGTTCAAGGCAGCAAAGGATTAGGTGACGATATTGTTATGCAGTGATGAATGCAGTGATTATGATTATGAATATGCAACTGTTGGTGAACAACCGAGCTCCCAAGTCAACATCATTGAAAAGCATAAACATGAAGTATTTTAGACAGTGGCGGCTCGTTATATATAATTATAATTAGGGGTGCTGCGAAATATTAAGAATTAAAAAAAGTATATTTTGCTCATATTTTATTTAAAATGTAAAAGATAAGGTGAGGTAAAAATACCAAATAATATTAACAATAATAAAATAAGTAATAAGTGGCATGTGGCCACATCCGTCACCGAATCAGCACGAAAAGCGGCTTGAGCTTCTAATGGTTCATGATTATTCCCAACCGCGATCGCGACCACGTCCAACATATGACACTATATGTTAATATTTAAAAATATATTTTTCTCAATTTTCTTGGGGGTGCTGTAGCTCCGTAATGCATATGGACGAGCCGCCCCTAATTATAGTCCTGAACTGATTTCCAAGAACGTATCCCATGATTTCGTATGATCCCCATTTTTTTGCGCCATTATTATTTACACAACTTTTTCATGGAACGTATCTACCGCGTAAATCAAGAGACAAGTGTATATGCATTTATATAATTTATCTATGACGTAAATCGATATACTCCGATTTCCACAAAATAAAATCACACGTATTCGATTCTCTTCTGTTCTAGATTAACATCTCATCGAGTACATCAAATATCAATTAAATTATATACAGATTGGACCAAAAGTCACAACACCATTTAAAATATTTTTTTTCTAAATTAGATTTAAGATTATTAAAGCGTTATCCTTGGAAATTAATTATGGAGAAATTCACGACTGAACAACGTGTTAAAATAATCGAATTCTAATAGAAAACAAACGATCAATTGTGCTAACGCAAAGAGCCTACACTCGTCATTTTGGGATCAGAAAACCAACACATAAACAAACTATACTTCGTTTTCAAATTCAGGGGTCTGTGAACAATTTACCACGTGCTCGGAGGCCACGTTCAGGGAGGTCACAGGACAACATTCAGCGTGTACGCCGAAGCATTGAAGAAGATCCTTCAATGTCAACTCGAAGACGGTCCCAGCAGTTGGAGATGTCCCGAACCTCGCTCCAGAGGATTCAAAGGATGCTGCATGTCTATCTATATAAGATACAGCTAGTGCAGGAAGGAACAGAAGCTAGCAGATTATCGGAATCGATTAGCGTATGCTGTCCAGATCCAAGAATTCAAGGGGCAAAGCTGATTTCATCTACAATTCCACATGGTTTCCACCGAGGCCCACTTCCACCTAAACGGATTTGTTAACCAACAAAATATGCGATTCTGGGGGACAGAAAATCCAAGAATAGTCCACCAACGTTTGGTGTGGTGTAACTGCAGGAAGGGTTCTTGGACCTTTCTTAATTGAAGATGAGGCAGTAAACGCACTAACCATCATTGGCGAAAGATATAGAGAAATGCTGGAGAATTTCGTGCTTCCTGCAGTCTTGGACACGGGCAAAACCACCATAAAGCTCGCCTGATAACTAAACTCTTAAGGCAAATTTTCGGGATAAGGATAATTTCGGGAAATTCTGAAAGTGTGTTTTCTGTTTATGTAAGAATTATTAAGAAATGAAAAATTTATTTCATTCTAAAATGGTGTTGTGACTTTTGGGCCAGCTGTATAATCAGTCAGATTGCATAATTAAAAGCTGCCATTTTCAAATAATCACTATAATAGCGTAGCGATCAAAAATATATTCGAATTTTCGACATATGCTTTGAACCTATTGCAAACGATCCTGATAAGAGTACACATCATAATAACGCCCATTTATATATTTGAGCAAAATATTCGTTATTAGCATTGGTTTCAATTCCATGTTGTATAGATTACGTGTAATTCTAGAAGAGAAGTCGTATAAAAACAGATTTTTCATTATTTTCTTTTTATTGCCAACGATTTAAACGAGTTATTAGAAAAACTATGTGTAATCTCATGCTAAATAGCGCACGGAATCGATCACTGCCATATAAGCAGATCAACTAATGACGCCAAATAAAACGTGCGTATTCGGAAAAACGTATATGGCTTGAAAGTGAAAATGCGAATGACAAAGACCGGCAGTTCCCACGAAGCCATGGTGAATATTCCATCGTCAATCGCAATAAAATATTATCGCGACCGTTTGATATTAAACGTGATATTTACACAGCCTGACAATGGCGGTGTGTTTTTCGTTCGCGAAAAATTCTAAGAATTCCCGCTAAAATGTTTGTGTGATTTTACGAGAAGACATATGCTCAATATTAATATGAAGATCGTTCTAGAAATCTTATCACATGCATTGATTTCATATAAACACACAAATGAAGCAATCAATTCGAATGCCCACACTTCTGTGTATCTCATTCGCTCTTGCTCAGGGTCAGTTTAACCATCTGTTGTTCAAAACCACGATTTTACAAGTGGGAGTGAAATTTCAACCCACTGGAATTTTGCATAAATTTCGTTTCTAGTGTGTCCAATCAAAGATAGAGATCAAAATTCGATAGTTTCACGCATATTTACTCTAACACTCTAGTAAAATGCGTTGGGTTATGCCCAAAAACTGCCCTATTGTCCATCTCGCGATGTTTTCATCTGCAAATCGAGCTCGCTTTGTGAAAGATGACGCAATTTTTGTAGGTGGACCAGATACAATATGTGAATCCTCGCAAGGAGCGACTGGTATTATATGAATAATTCCGTCGCGATGATATAACCATGATATCACAAGAGAGGAGCGTGGGTCTGTAAAATTTAAAAGAGTTAAAAAACGTTTATAAAAAACGACGATCTTGACACTATGTATATGTTCAATCTTCGTAGAGATAACAAGTGTTCAAATACAAAATTTCAATTTTCAACACGCGTGTTTACTATATGTTTTATGGTGTGTACATGGCGAGCAGATAACAAATCCTCTCGTTATGCTTAAATCAAGCAATATCCTCCATTGTATTGAATTTAGTATGTTTTTTGACCCAATTGTATCAAAATTATTACTTCAGTGGAAGATGCCCTTTCGTTGCAGCTGGACATTGATTCTTTGCACGTTGGTCAATACTAAATCGTCTTCCATTGAGTATTGGAAAGTGTCAAACAATGACATTTTCTAGATCAAAAGAGCCCATCATATTTAATTACAGTCTTGGGAGCGCAACTCTAAAGCAACGGTCTGTTAAAGATCTGCATTTTGTTTGATTCTGTTGTAAAATTTAGCTTGCTATGTATCGGACGTAAGGACGTCAAGAATGTTGGGCTTCCCTGGTCTGAGAAATTTCACCATACGTAGCACCTTACGAGTGCTATACGATGCATTGGTCCGGAGCCATTCGAACTGTCTCCATTATATGGGCGCCTTATGACGCCTCGAATTCCTCAGATTAGAGAAGATACAGAAGAAATTTCAGTATCTCTACATGAGGGAGTTTGATTCTACTCAAGCTATACCCCAGCGCGGTGCAGGGTTGCCTGGGGTATATGTAAACCTTGGAGAAAAGAAGATCGATTTAATTTGGCAAAGCACTTCTTCGAAGCTATTGGTTGGCGCAATACATAACCCCTATACCAAAAGTGAGAGTTGTTCCTTATGGCGCCACCTCACTACTCATCGAACCTGTTCACGTGTTTTTCTTCCGCCAAAGGCGACAGGCTCACTCAAGAACTCTGGCAGCCGGTTTAATACTTTGCTCAACCATTTGGCTGAATATGATATATTCGATGTCAAATAGCCGTTTCGGTTGATATCCTATATGAAATATTATAATTCTTCAATTTATTGTAATATAGGCTTGTAATAATATGGCATTTTCGTTATGTAATATATAATATTTGTTATGTAATATATATTTTCTCATGTATTATTATGTGTTATGCGTGATTGGCGAACTGGGTCATTCTGTAATGCCAATCACGCATTGTCTTTAAAATAAATAAATAAATAAAAAAATAAAAAAAAAAGGTTTTTAACGGAAAAATATTTAACCATTTGAGTGCTGACCGTTTTTTCTATATACTATTCAAATTTGCTAAACTAAAAACGACGCATAAACAACTTCTAAACTAACAATAAATTTTTCTTACATTTAACAAAATTTCAGCTTTACCAGGATTACATTTTGCAATTTTATAACAAAAAAAAAACAGAATTCTGAATACTTCTGAGTGACGCTGGTCAAGACAGGGGTGGGATGAAGGCTGACGACCTTCATTTCACAAAAAAATAATTGTCAAAAATATAAGCTGGGAAGCGGGCAGCAGCGCTCTTCAGTATAAAAATCACTGTAGTGCAGAAGGCAATGGGAAACCACTGCACTATATATTTACATTAAAACCATGTCCATGATCCTCCATAAAGGGAATCATGTACATGGTCACGATCCTCAGAAATGAGGGAAAGTGGATTAATATCTTATATAAAAATATAATATGGAATCGCTTCACGACTCAAAAAAAAAAATAACAAAAAAACTTAAGCAATAGTTAACTGTGGCATCACATATCATCATGAAGATATTGCTTGAGTATTGTATGGCAATTTGTCCTAACCAAAGACCCATCAATACTCAGTTGTTGATGAGGATTGTAATCTAACACAAAAACTCTATTGACTTATAGCACAGAATCATATTTGGGATGTCCCGGGGAAAATACATTTCTAATGTCGGTGATGTGAATAAATTTGAGAATTAGTTGGAAATGATCCCACGAAAACATCTTACTAAACCATGGAATGCTTCTTGAAATTTTTGCCCAATAACTAAACATATTGGGTCTTCTGTTCATCCCTATTTTCTAACAGTACAGCTATGAAAGCTTTCATTTCAATGAGATTTACTGGTCTCCATTGTTTTCATTTCATATGAAAGAGTTTTATAAAAACAAAATTGGGCTTTGCGAAAAAAAAATATTTATATTCAAAGAAAAGTCAGTAGTAATCTGTCAAATCGTAATTAACAAAAATCAGCAACTTAAAAAAAAAAATACAATTGTAATTTCCATCGTTCATTAAAATCTTATTGCATTTTCTAATAAATAGCTTATTTGAGTCATTGATACAAAATAACTAAAAGAATTTATTTTGAAAGTTTTTTTGCCAATTGGTAACCAAAAACCATTAGAATCCCAAAGGTTTTTGGTTGTGCGGAGTAGTTTTTATTTTTTTAATATATCTTGCAGGAGTGTTCTAGGTTTGCTACCACTGTCATAGTCAATAATATTCGACCTATCTACTTCTCGCAATCCTTTATACATCAAAACTGATTAAAAACATATATCATTCCATCAATCAATACAATAAAAAAATAAGACTATCGTGCAGTATGCCGACTTAAAATTAAAAAAAAAGATAAGCAGAAAATATTCTGTGTGTATGTGTTATGTGGCGAAAAAATCCGCGAAAAGTATTTATCTAAAAACAAAACATATTGTCAAATATTGAACAGATCAACACATAATTCGCCGCACGTATTTGCTGGAACACATGACGCCGACAGAAATACGCACTTCGTCAAAAGTAAAAACGGAAAATTAATAATATAAAATAAATGTATTTGGACAAAAAAATAATACTTAAATACATGAGCATATGTATTTAAATAAACAAATGTGCGCCCGATAAAAATCGCGCTCAGAAAAGCTTATAAATATGCTACCGGCTATGCTGATCGGACCCGGCATAGCATATAATTCGGCTTCCGGCCGATTTAGTGTTAAGATATCTGCGATATTACTCGGACGACATGACACCAATTTGGTGTCTAGATGGCAACCTAAAGAGCACATCCAAGTAGCAAAAAACTCGAAGGCTTCGCTAGTATAAAAGATTCTGCAACAATGCCTCAATGGTTAGCCTACTGTTTGACCCAAACAGAGATTTCTTAGTCATTAATGATTAACCGATCCTTGACGGCGGCTCAAAACCAAACGGTGTCGCCCGAAGAGGGTATATTTATCAAGTCAAGATATTGATGAAATCTTAATCAATATCCTAAAATAGTTATCCATGATATGCTTCTACTAATGAATATGACGCGTAAATAAGACGCACTCTCGGCAATGTCCTGCCGCGGACTGAGGTCCCAGAGTTCTCGCCCCACGTGTCACTAGTATACGGTTCACTCCCACTTAGCACATCGTACCGAATACGAGCTGGAAAAAATATCGCGCAACAGAAGCGTATATTGATGTTTTTATTTATTTTTTCGCAATTGTGGACAATAAAGGTCAATGATTATTTATAATATTTATTCTTTAGACTTTTTTAGACAAATACAAAAAGTTTGTGACATGTAGGATTTATATTAAAAGAATTATTCGAGAGAAATAAAAAACTTGGTGTCCTAAATCGGCACGACTAGGTTAATAAAGTTCTGCTTACTGTTATCACTTGACCATGATTTTGGTAATATCTTTGGTGGCCTTGATTGCGATCAAGCAATCGTTGTTTATCGATATAAATAAATAATATTGATTTAATCTTTAATAGACATCTTTAAACAACAAAAAAAATCATAAATGCTTCGTCGTAATATGGACATACATTTCTAGGTCACATCTCAACACCGGCATAATACAAACATCATCATCATCACAAACGTAATCAGTCCATTATGCTGACAATGCGACTGGGACAAGTCCGAGACATTACACGAGTGAATCTCCGTCGCCTCGCAAACTACCACTCTCCTCCGCGTAACGGTAGGTCCGCATTCTTCGCTTTGCCAATACCAGAATGTAGGACGACAGAGGAAATTCTTCAGATTTTCGAAGATGGATCTGGAGAGCTCGATTTCGAGATAATCCGGGACAAGACACTTCACATCAAAATCATTGTTCGATGTATTATTACGTATTTTTTGCAACGACCATCATGTCCGACGCCAAGATGCAATTTAAATAATGGAAAAAAATATATAATAACAGAGATATGCGTCTCACATACTCGTTTCTAACATACAACACCGTATCGAGAAAAATCTATTATAATTCATTTCGCGTATGGGCTACTTATTGGGTACATAATGGGTTTTAAGAGAAACCCGCTGAATTGCGACCTACTGCATTACGTTCTACAATGCGGCAACTAGATCGTCCCGCGCATTGTATTCCGAAATAACCTATTGACCCAAAAAAACTGCCGATCCTCCCACCGTGTCACGAACAGAAATAGGCCTTGACCTAATAAATTTGGCGGTAGGTACCGACGTAAAGATCATCGCACTGAACGATGACTCGACATATCGCGAACGCAGTCAAATCTTGAGCGAACGCATGCGAGAATGCGTCGGACTCCAAAGGATTCGACGGTACAATATATCCCTTTGAAACCGGTTTCTCGTATTTACCGCGCGGCAATAAAAACTACCCAAAGGACATAAGGCACGCGCAAGAAGCGCTTCCATTTATTCGAAATCGTCTCGTTTTTATGTGGTTTTTTGACGTTTTTTTTAAAGATCGCCGTGATTTGTTGCCGGTTGAGTTGCTTTGCTGCATGCTCCTGATCTGGATGATCCGTCACAATTTGAAGAGGTGACGGCGCAATGGTCTGCATTCTTCGGTCCGGCAGGTGGCGGCCTCGCGCGGCCTCCGGCGGCCTTGCCCCCACCACCGCCCGCTTTGCCGGACACTGGACTAATATGGCCGGCTGCACCGTTTGCGACCTAGGATGACTGTGACGACTGGACGTGTCATCTGGAAATACACATACCAATCTCGTCCAAAAATCGGATTAGTTTCGACGACCTAAAAGTATATTTGGAGTAGTTCAAATCATTCAAGTGACAGGTGTGGCAGAACCTTCTTGTTTTGCGAGGGCGTCCATCCTCGTGGTGAAAAATTATTTCCATACTGTTGAACAAAACTGGACGTTTGATCTTTCCAATTGTTGACAGTATCTACAGTAATTGTTTCATCATAATAGGCGCAACAGTCCTGTTGTAGAGTCCTAGCCTCATCCAACACTCTTCTCCATTTTATCCGGTCTGCCGCTACGTCGCTCTATCTTCCGGTAAGTTTCAATGATGCAGTGTCCCTCTGTACAGTTTAATCACCTCAACCTTGGTCTTCCTTTCCGCCGGGGACAGGAAGGTTTGTTAACCATAAGCATTTTTGGCTGTTGACTGTCCCGCATCTTTGACACGAGACCGGCCCACGGGAGTCTGGCCACTCTGACGACAGCTGTGACTGATATATCCTTGCATAATCGATACAGTTCCTCGTTGCTTCGGATACGCCATTCCCCGTCGTCGAATACGGTATAATCTAGGATATCCAGTTGTCTCTCATCTTGTTTTGTCAAAGCTCAACATTCTGATCCGTATGTTAGGACGGGCCTGATAGAGTTTGTCTTATGGGGCTTGACTTTGGTCTTTTTTGAAAGGTATCCCGATCGTAGACGCTTTTTGAGCCCAAAATAGCATCGGCTTTCAGCGTGGTTCTTCTTCGAAGTCTGTTGACACTTCAAGCAAATGTATCTGCATCAGTTACAAGGAAAATAATAGTCTCCAAAGGTGCAATCACATATTGCGTCAGAATTATACCAGTTTTTAGATCTAAATTCGTCAAATTTCCACCTTTTTTGGTAGTTTACATCAGTGCTTTCCATTTCGTGGGCCGCGGCCCCCTGGGGGGCCGCAGGATTTCTCGCGAGGGCCGCAAAATATTCAGTACAAAGTAAAAATAATCATTGCAGTTCGCACAGCGAGAAATGGAGAGTTAGTGGACAGTTCTAGCGCGTAGCTACCTTAAACCCTTTCCACTCTATCCACTTTTAGTCGAATCTATGAGTTACTCTCATTATATAATTTTTAGAAAAAATAAACATATGTTGTATTAAAAGTCTGTGCATCTCTGTAATAATGTTGTATCTTACAGTTGCTAGGATGGAAAGAACAATTAACTAATTAAAAATTATTTTGCCACATTGCATTAATTAGGAGACAACATTTATAGTTATGTCATTAGATCGGTCTGCAAAATTCCATAATTAACGGAAGTAGATCATACTGTCAGACAAAATGAAGATCGTCGTATCCTCCGCTGGCAACAGAGAATTATTAAGAAGGCCCAGGAATATACACGAGACGGTGGACCCACAAAATTATTAAAACGGCAGAAAATTAAGGTCGTCGTATGTCCAACTAATAGGGTAGGAAATACAGCGAAATCCCGTGTTTACGTTTATGAAGAGACCTATAATAAAAAACGCAATCTAAGGAAAAACGTATATTCCGGGTTAGAAAAAAAATTGAAAATGATTTTTTATGTAGATTTTGAAGTCTTCAATATACCTAATAGCATCTTTTTTTGTTGGAATTGGATGGATTAAGTTTACCTCTTCTTCGTCACATAATTCTTCGACTGTTAAGTTTTCGTGAATGTGACTTTCGCTATATCGTCGAAATTCATAACTGCAGATGTCATCACGTTAATATCGAGGTAATTTTGAAAAGTTTCGGTAGAAATTTATTCCCAGATATCGATAGCATTATGCGCTGTAATATCTTCTAACAGATCCATCATGACGGCTCGAAACCAACGCCGCTGGCCGATGGGGTCTGTCTATTTTGAAATACAATATTATGAAAATATACCCCTAACATTTCAAGTCTTCGACAATACCTTGACATTTGAACACCTTAAAAAATCCTAAATATCGATCTGTTTTTGATTTTTTCTACTAATTAATGCGACGCGGAGGTGAAGTGCGCACAGAGCGATGGGCTGTCGCGACTATGGTCGGTTTCTATCCTTGCACAGCACGATATTTTTTCTCGCTCCACAATGATTATTTATATTAATTCTTTAGACTTTTTTAGACAAATCCAAAAAGTTTGGGACATGTAGAAATTAAATTAAGAGTAATTCAAGAAAAAATAAAAACTTGGAGGTCTCAATTAAACTCCTTCGGCACGACTAGGCTAATATTGTTTCTGGCCGGGTTCTGTCAAGGCTCTTATCGCTAGTATCTTCTATTTTATCTTTATTTATTTGATTAATGATGTAAGATTTAATAAACATTCTAAAGATGCAACGGGGATTAGTTCACGCTAATATTCTCCCAAAGTTCGAATTCACGACACGTTTATTTTTTTTATATTATATCAGTTGGATTGAAATTTATATTAATTGTTTTATATACATATTTATACAACACAGAATAGATGGTATTAAATGAACTAATTCCGAAGCGCTAAACTACCCACATAAATATTATTTTTATAAAACATGCGGAGGTAACGGGTGTATTTCCCCTACATACCCCCTGGCCAGTGTTATAAAGAATTCCCCGAATTCATAGTTTTCGTTGGACACCTATTCGACTCCTAACTTAACACTGGTTAAATATTCATCGATACTTTACAATTTTTGAGATCTTCTCGTCGTTATAATTTTGATAATAATATTTGTATCAGATTTTTGCGAGAGGAATGTTTAAAAGCACGGATTATTATTAAAAATTGAACGCAAATAGCGAGAAAACGTAAAAACGAGGATACACTGTGTGTTTATTTTGTTGCCGCGCACTGGCGAAAATGGAACGAAAATAAACGCGTTACGGCCAAAAGCGCTCGGCGGAAAAGGGCGTCAATTTTGACGGTTTAAAATTGTTTACGTAAATAAGGATCGCGCGGGTATATAAACACAATTATAGATAAGCGACGATAACATCAATCAAATTACGAGGATTAATGCTAGATACGGCGGTATCTCCGCAGCCGGACGTAAAGTTTTTTCGAGTTTTACGTCAATATCATATTATTTACATACAAAAACGAGCGCACCGACGCAATATTCGATCGTCCGCCGCGGAATGCAGTTCGAAAAGGCCGCAATTGGCAACACTGATTTACGTCGCCGTCGACACCGCGAGGGCTCACATTTGCAGATGCACTTCTGCGGGCGACAGATGGAACCGGTTCTTCGCCGATATGCACCTAAGGACGGACGGGAACGTTTTTTTTCTCCTTCTATAAATTTTTGCACGATCAAATCGCGACGCGTAATCGTCGCCGAAACGTCGGACCCGATGAAAAAAAGGTCGACGCGTCGGAAGAAAGTTTTGACACAACCGTCGCGATCGTAAACAAACGCCGGGCGATTTATTTACCAACAAAGGGTCGCGAGGGGGGCGAACTGTCACAAATTTTGGCGCGAAAGGTGCGAGAGTTACCGAGTTCCTCGACGAGCTTGAGCATGAGGCCGCCCACGTGCGTGTCGCCGCGCACGCGCAGGGCGCGCTCCTCGCCCGCCTCCGCCACCTGCACGCGCAGCGCCCACGAGCCGTCGCCCACCACCTGCCCGTCCGACAACATCTCGCGCTATTCGGCACTAGCGACGCATCACTGACGACCACCACGAGTCGCTGACAGCGACCGACTGAACTGCCTCTCGATTGTTGTTTCAAACAGTGCTCGGCCCAAAGCGCTCGTATAGCGACCCGCTCATTTTAACAATCCCTGCGTCCAAATCAAAATAAGCGGAAGCGCAATATAGATTATTCCGACATTAAATAAATATCTTATCGAATAAAATAATTTAATTAGTTAATTTATCATAAAAAA